>CAJNJA010006767.1:0-16650 GCA_905231915.1 Symbiodinium necroappetens
AGGAACCTGAATAAGAAACCCTGGCCCTATAACTCCAAAATTGGGAATCGCGCAAAGAACCCTAGTAAAGACCTAGTGGCTTTTAATCAGGTTCCTACATTACGGCTTTTTCTCCTGGTCCTGATGTTACTGACCACACCGGTCTTCTTCCGTTTGTAATATAGGGGCCTTAATGATTAATTCGACAAGGGTTTTGTGGCCTATTATACTATAATCATAACACGCAACGACAATTATTCAAGCCCCTAAGTCTATAGTATTTCCCCACAAGTGTCGCAAGTCGTAAGTCCTTTCCCGCATTGCAACACAGCGACGGAGCCCGTGTTTGAAAGCCCTGCTGCGCCGTGTCCCTTTATACCAACAGGCGTCACGACTCCTCACGAAGCAGAGTTTACCAAACCCCAAAAGAGAACAGACCCAAGCCAAATTTAAGCCCTAAACTATTACAGCCCATGCCCGAAGTGCCGACCCATCAACACCAGGATTGTCAAACTCATCCTCACAATATCCTGTGTATGCTACTGAGTTAGTCGAATGTATGGCTCCTCTCAAGGCCTACCGGCTCCAACAAAGGGGCCTCAGTAGTTCGAAAAAAGGCTTTGGTGTATCGTATACTATATGTCACACAGTAATTAGAACAGTGAAGCCTGAGGAATACTATTTCAATTTCTAATTGCCCAGGCCGGAATCATTCCAAAAGCACCTGCAAGGGAGCTCTAACTAAACGCTAAACCCAAGCCGTTCACCGTAAGCCCCCCAAAAAAAAACCTTTTAAGCCCTAAACATCCCCGAGCCCTAAGGTCGCGCACCTGGGCTGCCGTGATCTCCCAGCAAGTTGCGGAGCCTCTGGCGGCCGGAGTCTCTAAGCTTGGTCGGACTCAGGGTTTAGGGTTTAGGGTTTAGGGGTTTAGGGGTTTGGGGGTTTGGGGGTTTAGGGGTTTAGAGGTTTAGGGTTTAGGGTTTAGGGTTTGATAAAAGGTGCTGCATTGGATTTACAAGACTTTATAAAATGGGTGGTCTAAATTGTGGTTAAATTGGGTTTGAGGGCTTTAAATCGGGATCCGAACGTCCTAAATGGGTTCAAGGGTTCTAAATTATGGGTCCTATTGGGGTGTTGTGTTTTCTTGCCTGCCTGAATCATGTTGAGTACCCTTCTGTACAAACCCCTTTAACACTCCTTCAATAACTCCAAGGGTGTATATTATACGACGGACAAAATTCCTATGGAACAGCCAGATTTCGGTCCCTAAACATTTAACTGGTGACACGACTATCTGCATTTGTATAAACCCCACTACCTAGCTACGCACCCTCAAGCGCGATTGGCCCAGCAAAAATCAGCCGTGGGAGATAAAATAGAGTCGTGATGAGAGCAACCAGAATCAGGCCAGAGTTCTTTTTTTTGTTGCCCCCTTTTTGCTCCTGCCCCCCGTTGCTGTCGGTTTGCGGCGTCTAGAGGGTTTTGTTTTTGTTCCGCCCGTTGGCCGGGGCTGAGCTGTTCTTGCTGTCGCCTTCCCGGGATATTGCTTTCTCGAGTTTGCTGCGCTCACTGGCCGTGGCCCCTCAAAACACGGCTGGTGTACCGTCACGGTCGTGGGCTTGCCTCGGCCACGGGCACCTCCTCGCGGTCTGTGGGCGGGGGACCTTCCAGGGCCGTGTTTTCGTTTTGCTCTCGCCCCTCTGCCGGCGTGATATTTGCTTTGTTGCTGTTTCTTTTTGCACTGCACCCGCCACGGACGCTCACTCACTCACGGCGGCGGGCTTGCAAACCCGACTGCTGTATTGAATCGGGTCTAAAAACCCAACGGGTCGACAACAAAAAAACATATCACTTCCCTAGAATAGTCGCTGCATGCCTGTACCTAAAAGGTCGCGGAGGCAGTGAATCTGCGATCATGCTACAGGACTCAGCGGAACAAGCAATGCTGCTATATAATGGCCATCCGCAACTGGAACTCACTCTAGAAATTCAACTGCTGATCAACGCCCTAAACCCTGAACCCCAAACCCAACAAGCCCTACTCCTATGAACCCTAACCCCAAACCCTAAACCCATAAAGCCAAAACCTATAAAGCCTAAACCCTGTAAAGCCTAAACCCGAAACCCTGAACCCTTAATTGAATCCCCCTGAGCCCGGCACCCCTGGACCATCCAGCCCCCAAAAATCCGACATTCACCCTAAGCTCCTAGACCCTCGAGCTCTACAACCCTCTAGAACCCTTACAGGATTTTCCAGGAACCCTCGGTTTAGGGTTCAGGGTTTAGGGAAAAGGAGACCGACACCAACTACTGCCCAATACCCTAACCCCCCCTTATGCCTTGTTGGCGGCGGCGTCCAAGGCTTCGCAGCCTGAAGACAAGGCGGGGGAATTCCTTTTTAGGTCCGAAGGGATTGAAGCTCCAAGTGGCCTGGCTCGGTGGCGATGTCCGAAGCACCACGTATGCTATATCAGGAGCTATAGTGGTTTGGAGATTCCCCTAAACCCTAAACCCTATATCAGGAGCTATAGTCTGGGGGAATGGGGACTAGAGTTTTTAGCTACGAGTTCCGGGTCTCCTCAAGTGGAGAGGCTCGCAGAACGTCTTCGGAATCTGGCCAACTCACTTTCGGGTTTAGGGTTTAGGTGCTTAGGGTTTCGGGTTTGGGTCACTACTCAAGCTACTCGTCCCTGCGATGCCGGGGTGACCATGATGCCTCTGATGGCGCGCACTTTTTGTCCATCGAGGTGGGATTCGCAGCTCTTCGATAGATAAACGAAATGCCTAGCTTTTGGGATGTTGGAGCTTCATGTCGGGAATCCCGGCAAATCTTCTCAGGTCTTCTTGCATCGGGTCTATGGTCGAGAGGCTTTGGGTAGTGTTCTTTAGTATGGGGATTGGAGCTCATAACTTGCTTGCTTCGGATGATGTCTGCGCTGGCTCCGACGGTCGGGTAAAAAAATCCATCTTCCAAAATGATCGTACCTCGCACCCGACTTAGCCATGAGGGGTTGCAAGACCGTCATTGTTGCAGATGAGGACAGAAAGGCGCTAGTAGGAAAGGCAGCAATCTCGCATTATTACTCATCCTCGTCATTGCTGTCGTAGTTGCGGTAGAAGCTTCAGCAGCAAGAACACTACAACTACCACCAGCAGCAGCGATGGTAGTATCAACACAAACAGCAGTAAGACGACCAGGAGGTGGGGGACAGAAGCAAGCGCAGAACGGCAGCAGCGGCAGCATTAGTACTGGTCGTGGTGGTAGTAGTAGTAGTAGTAGTAGCAGCAGCAGAAGCAGCAGCAGCAGTAGTAGCAGCAGCAGTAGCAGTAGTAGCAGCAGTAGGAGTCGAAGGAGGAGCGCAGGAGCCGCAGCCAATGATAAGACTCAGAGATGAGATGCTGCTAAACCCTAAACACTGAACCGTAACCGTGGTTTAACTAAACTACGAAACCCTCGGGACTAGTAGCACTAAGTACTTAGGCTTCGATAGCACTCAGAGATGCTGAACCCTAAACCCCAAGCCCGAAGCCATAAAGCCGAAAATCCTCAACCCTAAACCCCTAAACCTGCGAAGTCACGGGATGCGAGGCCGCTGGTAGCACATCTATGCCGGAAGGATAGCCCTCGGAGACCCCATCATCTGCATCTATGAAACGGCAACCGTCTCCGTTCAGGGCCCGAACACATGAAATAGGCTTTGGGGGGTGGGGGAATATAGCATTATGGTAGAAGTATATCTAGGGACGATAAGGACATAATTACTAGCTATTCCCGCCCCTCTAATCTACGGAAGATGGGACAGACAGATGTGTCAGGTGATGCAAGAACCTGCCAAAAAGAAGCCCTGGTCCCTTAACCCCCACAATATTAGGAGCCATATACAGAACCCGAATACAGCCTCAAGGTTTCATAATCAGGTTCCTGTATGAAAACCTGTCTTACTGCGAGACTCGGAACTCCCAAACCATCCTACAAAACGCACAGCGTCACACACCCAGACACAAAACGGAGCTTCTGAAATAGGGGCCATGATGCGTGAAATGGGGTTTTGGGGCCATGCTGCACTGTTTCACCATATAGAGTATTATGAATTCAAACCCCTACATTACGCTCACAGGCTCCTTAGTAGTTCTTTTATGGGGTTGGTATTTAGGATCCGATAAAGTAATCCCAAAAAGGAACTACTACGGAGCCTATGGGTACGCTGCAGGGTGTAGGGGTCTTAGGTTTAGAGCTTGCGGCCTTTCACGTCTGCGCTGCACGACCGGGTTAAGGGTTCAAGGCTTCGGGTCGAATGCTGGGGCCCTGATCAATTGGGATAGGAGTTCTTGTGTATGCTACACTGGTATTACGGAACCATCAGAAGATTGCATCAATTCTTCAGGGCTCTGTATTCCGTAGCCTTACACCCTAATTTTCCAGGCACTACCCCCGATGTCCCTGCTGAAACTCATGTTGCAGGGGTTTGGGCTTTAGAGCCTAGGCCCCCCACACCCTAAACCTTATCTACCCTAAACCCCTAAACCAGAAACCCCTAAACCCCTAAAACCCTAAAACCCCTTAACCCCTAAAGCCCTAAAACCCCAAAACCCCTAGACCCTAAAACCCCTAAACCCTAAAAACCCCTAAACCCCTAAACCCCTACACGTACCACTGCACCCTTAAACCCTGAACCACTAAACCTCGAAACCCTTAAACCCTAAAACCCAAAACCCCCTAAACCCCTAAAACCCTACACCCCTAAACCCCTAAACCCCCAAGGGCCGAAACCCTAAACCCCTAAACCCTTCAACCCCTAAACCCTAAACCACTCAACCCTACATCCCTCAAGCTTAAAGCCTAGTCTTTAAATGCATGGAACCATATACAATATCAGCCGATTTTTTTTGTTGTCTGTGTGCCTGGAGGCCATGGCCTCGAGCTAAATTTTTTTAGTTTGTTCAACAACAGCTTATGTTTTTTACCACAATTTATGGTTGAAATTTCAACTGGTTGAAAAACCTACTCTAAAAGGAAAACAAAAGGAAATAGCAATTTTCAACCAGTTGAAATTTCAACCATTTTTCAACCCCACCCCAAAACTCTATTATTTAAAGCGCGGATTTAAACCCCTAGACCCTGAACCCATTTCGTGAAGCCTACATCCCCAAACCTCTAAACCCCTAAACCCTTAAACCCCTCAAAACTAAAAACCCTAAAACCCTAAACCCTAAAACCCTAAACTCCTAAACACCTACACCCTAAACCCCTAAACCCCAAAACCCGCTACACCCCTAAACCCCTAAACCCCTACACGTGCCACTGCACCCTTGAACCCTAAACCTCGAAACCCCTAAACCTTAAAACCCCTACACCCTAAAACCCCTAAACCCTAAAACCCCTAAACCTAAAACCCCAAACCCGAAACCCCTAAACCCCTAAACCACTCCACCCTAAAACCCCTAAACCCTAAAACCCTAAAACCCCTAAACCCTAAAACCCCTAAATCCTAATACCCTTAAACCTTAAAACTCATAAACCCTAAAACCGCCAAACCCAAAAACAACAAACCCTAAACCCCTAAACCTCTAAATCCCTAAACCTCTGAACCCTTAAAACCTAAAACCCTAAAACCCTAAACCCCTAAAGCCCTAAACCCTAAACCCCTAAAGCCCTAAACCCTAAACCCCTAAAGCCCTAAACCCTAAACCCCTAAAGACCTTAACCCTAAACCTGCTGACGTTCAGACGGCAGGCTAGCGAAAGTTGTCACCAGCAGAATCCATTGAAAAGCACGGACCTACCGGTTCACTCCTTTTGCATCTTGAGCCATGCCATTCGCATGATCAGTCCGGCACTATACACCACAAGGTCTTGGCACACACATCCTGCCACAACTGATGCAGACCGTCTCATCTACACTCCTCCTCCCCTGTTAGAGCCTTCGCGCAGGGGCAAGCTCGAATAGAGGACGGTCTCGATCACAGTATTGGCAGATCTGATAGGGCCTTGATGGATTAACAGCATTCCTCTGACCATGGCAATATTGTGACAAATGTACGCGATCTCCATGTGAGGTCATATAACAGGGCCCTTCAAATCCTCGAAGTCTTTCAACCCCAATCATTCCCCCATCTTCAGTCTGTACCCCACGTTAACGGGACACAAACTTCACCTCAACATTCGGTCTCTCGCTGTACTCTGTAGCTCTTACGTTAGGCGAAGACCTCATTGAGGTAGTTGCCACGGTCCTTTGCTGCTCCTCCCTCGTAGGCGTAGTTGTAGGTGTTCGCTGCCTCTCCTGCGTCCTGCTTGGTGTGGATCGTCGCCCAGCCGAGCTCGCTGCTCCGCCTGATAAGGGGCTTCCAGGTGTCATGTGCCGAAGGATCTCCTCCTGAACCGCGGTCCGGGCCCGGCTCCTGAGTCGTTCCAGCTTTTTCTTCTTTCGTTGACACCCCATCCACCAACCACGAACTGAAGTCATCATTCTCTTCAGTCCCTCCCATAACGCTATCGCAGCCACCACGCATAGAATAACCACGAAGTAAAACTCCATTGAACCATCCAGAGGTAAGTCTTCCTTGGTACCCTCCGCTCCTGATGAGAAGCAAGCACAGCACAACGAAAAGCAGCATCCTTCCTGTACTGGATGCCCTCAACATCCTCAAGGCTGTACTTCCCACCTCCAGACTGTAAGGCAAAATGCCCCATAAGCTCATTAGCTCTTTGAACTTCGGCAAGTCGAATCCTTTGGTTCCTATGTCCGCCTTCTGCAGTGAGCCCGGCACGTGGGTGATCACTAAGCGCTGCGCCGAAACCTCTTGCCGTAAAAACCTTGCCCTCACCCGAAGGTGCCGGGTCTTCCACGACCCCGGTGCCTGTGAGGCCAGTCCTTGCGCAGCGGCATTATCAATCCTCAAATGCATCACAGGATAAACCGCAACCTCCGACATCATGGCTCCAACGCCGAGCCCCAGTTGGACGGCAGCAACTCCCTCGTACAACTCCGCCTCCGCGACCGATAGTGTTATCACTGGTTGTTTCGAGGCGCGCCAGGCCACAAGCATCCCGCCTATTTGTGCCATGACACGTCCAAACGAACGGTCGCCGCCTGGTGCAAAACTGGCGTCGCTGTACACGACCAGAAGCGGGTCGTCCCTGCTCGGCTTGTACATAATTCCGTAGTCCGCCGTCTTCGCAAGGTACTGGATGACCCTTTTGCTGATTTCCAGTGTACGTAGAGGCTTTTTTAGAGCCTTTCCAGCCATACAAGCCACCGAATGTGCCAGCTCTGGCCGACTCCTTGTAGACAGCCACAAAGCCTCTCCTGTAGCCTTTTGTGCCATACGTATTGTAGCCTCTTCCGGTGCACCGTCTTCATCTCCTGACTCTTCATCTTGAAGCCATTCTCGGCTGCATGGAACTGTGAGAGGATCACCCGCACGCTCTTGAACACCATGTTGACGTAGTAGATCTCGAACGTATCCCGACTGAGAGACATATGAATACCATTATCTTGTACCTTGAGTGCCACCCCCAAAAAACCGTAATGGTCCATCCACCAACATCTCCAGCGCGGAACACTTCCACTCAGCTGTAAGCCACCGGTATATTGTCTTGATAATGTCTGGCTGCGATAATACCAAGATGTCGTCCACATAGATCAGCATCAATCCTTCCGGTTCCTGTTCTTGGCCCTCGTAACATATCTTCCAAAGGTTCTCATCCGTGTCCAGGCTCAGAAGAATCAACATCTTTCCATCATACGGAATACGAGCTGCTTGTAGACAATCATTACGGAACAAGCTCCACAAACGAGGAGCTTCCCGTAGTCCATACAGCACCCTCTCAATCTTCCACGTCTCTCCTGGAGCTGCAGCTCCAGCCAAAACCACCACTGCTGGAGCTGAAACACCATAAAGAAGTTCTCCTGGCATAGGCGCCAATGTAAAAGCATTGGATATGTCGGTGCACCCTGCCGTCCATGTTCTCAGCACTGCATAGGCCACACTTATCCTCAGCGTATCGGCCGAGGTCCCGCTTGCGTAGACATTTTCCGTGCCATGTGGAAGGAAATTACCACATACCACCACTCTGCATTTTTTCTCCGAAACCAAGCATTGCCACCCTTGCTCGTAGTCACCTCACTTGGAGGCTTTGCAGTGAATACGGCCTTGCCAGGTAACACCTTCAAGCCTTGCTTCTTGAGCTCGCGAGTTTGCTCCGGTGATAATCTCCGAATCGTTCCACTGCTGATAAGCGCATCCACTTCTTTGTGTATAGCCTCGGTCCACAAAGCAATATGGCCACGAACCTCCTGAAGGGAAACTTTGTGAACAACTTCTAGAGGTGCTTGCAATGACTGAAGTAATCGCTCCACTTCAAAGTCCTGAGCCTCATTCGGTGATATTTTCATCAACCTGACCAGACGTTCCCGATCTATTTCCTCAAGATCCCGTTCACATACCTCCCGAGCATACTCCAAGTGTTGTAGATAGGATCCTTGAGCTTCCAACTCCGGGCCCTCCACTTCCTGCTGTAGAACACACCTCAACGTGCGTGCCCGGCACTCTAGCTCCTCCTCATCCGAGTCCCCAATATCTGCACCACATTCCCAATCTTCATCATATTCCGGCAGGTACTCCTCCAGGAACTTGTCCACACCCGTGCCTGCTAAGGGAAAACCTCGTTCTCTTAGAGCAGATTGATCACCAGGAAGTAGCTTTTCAACACCCAATGGAGTAAACCCAACCAATATCCACCTTTCCACTTCGGGCTTCAAGTACGCATGCTCTCCTTTTGGATCGAACGCTATAGCCTTTTGGTTGATGTTGTACAACGTCCCAGCTAAAACAACTCCGTCCGGCAACTCTTGTTGTAGTTCACGTGCATCGCTTCCCCCTTTGCATTGACGAACATAGTCCTTGCCAGCCAGCCACAAACCACCAGACTGTGACCCACCAATTTCAACAGCGTAGTTCAACGACCCAGGTCGATTCCTCTGGTCCTTATGCGGGGGCATGGTTGTAGCCTTGAAAACTCCCAACGTAGTCCAGGACCCTTCTTCACCAAGATCCACAGAAGTCTTCTCCTTGAGCACTTGATTGAGATACTTCGAAAGCCACATCCTTCTCTTTGCCTCAGCTGAGACTCCCCTCACACCTCCGTGAACATACGCACCCAGAATCATCGAAGCTGTGTGTTGGCCACGTACACGTACTCGGGTCTTTCCACTAATACATAGCTCCTGCAAAACTTCCCCACATGACTGCACATCAAACTTGCCTTGGTCATAGTACTGCTTGGCCTAGCGCTCTTGCCTTTCCAACAGAGACATAACTGCCCATTCTTCTGGAGGTAGTACATATTGTTCGCCGTCTAGCGTAGTCTCCTCCCCCTTTCTGACAGCCCTAAGCTCGGGCGCGGCTTGCTTCCCCCTTAGGCGATGATTGGCCTCCGGGAGATCAATAAGAGCCTGTTCCTCCTCCTGATCTCCTCGTCCTTCACCTTGTACTACCGTATCATCATCAGAAGGTTCACGCAGTAGCCGTCGTGGATCTACAACACCCGAACGTAAGTTGAGGGTCTCCGTCAAGATTCCCGTAGGTCTCAATACAATAGCGCCGCCCTTGATAGTATCCGACAGACCAAGATAAACTCCTTGCTCCCGTCTGTCCGTGAGGTCGTACTTCTTGTTGTTGCCAAAAACTTTCCTTCTTATCATCACGGATGTCCCAAATGGTAGTAGAGGAGGTTTGGATATCCCAAGCTTGTAGTAGATCTGGCGATTCGCAGCATGCTGCATGGCCAAAGTCCAATACTTCACCGCAACATTCGCTTCGGCCAACAGCACCTTTGCCTTGGTCTTGAACCATCTCACCCCACGCTCAGCTGCTCCATTTGTTTGTGGCACTAAGCTTTCTGAACGGGTGTGGTAAATGTCCCGCTCAAGCAACCATTTTCTGAGCCCCTTTGAAGCAAACTCGGAGCCTCTGTCTAAGTGCAAACGGGCCACCGGAAATCCCAGCAGCTTCAGTCTCAATACAGCCTCTTGAATGGCTAACATAATGTCGCCACTGCGCTTGTTTCGGATCGGATAAACCATGTAGATCGTCTCCATCTCAACCGGCTTTGTAAGATCACCGATCAGTGCCTCCCAGGACTTCTCATCCTTGTCCAAAACCTCCTCCTCTTCGGTCACCTCCGCTTGCGACACCTTGAATGTAGAAGTTCCCGTCCACTTCTTTTCCAAGGCCCGAGCCCCGGACTTGTAACCATGCCAATCTGACGTCTCCATATCCACACCACCACCAACAAACTTCACCTCCGTGACTCCAGAAGGTTCCAGCTTTATCGGTGGCACTGGACATCCATTGGCCATGGTAGGCCTGAATAGCTGTAGCCGTGGAATGACATGATGTCGCACCAACACTCCTTCAACCTCCCGAAACTCCCACCAATCTTCATTCGGCCTTCCGATCCTCTCTGAGGTTGTAGTGCTAATCGTAGGCACCTCAGGGAGCTCAGGCAAAGGTCCATGCTCACATTCCCAATGCTCCACTGCCTCATCTAGTGGAACACCCGGCTCTTCATCTGGGCTGTACTCACCGAGGTCCTCCTCAACGTCGTGCTCCGGCTCCTTCTTCGAAGCCGCCGCAGAGACCTTGGCATCAAGGTTCCAGCCATCCGACTCATCATCCTCAACTGGAACATCCTGTGGACCCATCTTCATCTTTGGAAACTGATAGGTAAACACCACTGCATACTTTTCACCCTTTGGCCCCGGCACCCTTACCGGTCCCAAGGTATCCGCGCTCATCACATAGCAATCCTTGTGCAGACAACGCCGATGAGGTCGTCCCGTAGAGTTGTGTATGCACTGTAAACAGTCCGCTCGATGTGGTAGGTGGTCGTTAGCCAGATGTCTTTCCCATCCCCTACGGTCCACAGCTCGTAACGTACGGACCATTCTTGAATACCATCCCGGCCTTTGCTTCCACCTCCGCATTCCTTGGGCCAACGTCCTCACCATCATAGGCGCCCACAACGACCACGTAGTGCCTGTGTTGGGCCATTCGGTTCGTAGGTCTTTGCCTCCCCGAAGTTCTGAAACATCCATATTTGTAGCCAAAGATGTAGGTCTCCTCAAAGGGTGCCCCAGGGCTCCTTGTTCAAAGTGGTGTACATCCATCATGTTGTGCGACACCCACTGCCGGAACCACTTATGTAGCCACACTGTAGAGCTCTCATCTTCCTCTGCTTGCGACGACGCCCATATACTCATGGCCACACCATCCTCTGGAACATCGGCAGCCTCGCACATCACCTTGCGCCCCATTTTCGCCACCTCATTGACCACAATCACCCTCAGGGCATGCTCGAACGAGTTGTTTCTTGGAACCCCAGCGAAGATTCCTGCGATCCTTCCCGTAGCGGCGCCCCACAACATAAGTTTCATCACGCCATTGCCCGCCCTGAGCATATTCAGCTGACTGATTCTGAGGGTATCAACATCAAGCACCTTTGTCCCATTATTCTCAAACATCTTGAACATCTTGTCAACTGGGCGTCGCCTTCCACTGAAGAACATGACGATCCAGTCCTTATGCATCATGCGCTTTCTCATTCTTCTGTTGAAACCCAACTCCAACATCAAGTCCCAGGCCTCCTTGTCCGTGCGCGGGAGATCCGTGACGGTCTTCACCAAGTCCTCATTCATCACGTCCGTAGCCCAGGGCATCGAGGAAATTGCACAATAGCCATCCTCGAACTTGCCATTCTCCACGTACTTCTTGAGGCTTCTCTCCCACTGTGGATCTTGGTGAACCTTCATGGCCTCATCATTGCCTCCTTGGACTCTTCAACGGCCCGTTCTAGCTGCGCAACCTTTTCCTGCTCGATTTTGGCGATCAACTCAAGGGCCACGGCTTCGTTCACTTCAGGGCATCCTGACGTCATTTTCAATGCTTCTTCACGACCATCCGGAGCTCGAAGTACACACTTCTTCTTATTCCAGATTAACTCATACCCCAACAAGCTGATGAGGTTTCCCACTGGAACAATCGTCTGTGGCTTGCGACCTGGCTTCAAAGGCTCGGTGAGGAGGGTTCCAGCAAGGTTCTGTCTCATAGTAGTGACCCCATCCCCCGCTATCACCACGTCCACCTCCGGGGCTTGGCTCCATTCTTCAGGCTGGGCTTCGCGTAGAGGGTGCATTGCACCCGAATCCATGAGTGCCATGCGATTTTCCATCCGTCTCACCGCCTTCTTCAGCATCTTCATAGACGGAGGTGCTGCACCACTTCCTTGCTTCTCTGCCATCATCTTTAATAGCTGCGTCGCATTCTTCAGGAAGTCGTCCATCTCGCCCGGCATCGCCTTCTCGGACCCTTGCTGCGTAGAGGTAGAGGTCGGCTCGTTTAGCGTAGTCGAAGCTGACGTGTTCTGTGATGAAGCCGTCGACGGGCCCCCACCAGATGCTGTCCCATCTTCCCTTTCGTCAGCTGCTCGAGGTCCCGTAGGCTGCGCGTTCTTTACCTTGGGCTGTGGAGCTGATTTTCCTTCACCACCCTTACGTGGGGCTTCGTTGTCCTTCAAAGGGCAGTTCCGCTTCATATGTCCTCGCGCACTGCAACCCTTGCATCGGTCGTGCTTCTCCTCCTTGGGGATGTTCGCCCAGTCGTGGACAAACTTGCAGTTCGCCCTTTGACATCCACTTTCCTGCGCGTAGAACTTGCAGGGCTTGCTTGTAGTAGATGAGGTAGGCGAGCTTCCTCCCTTTGGAGTAGTAGTAGCCGATACACTGGCTTCACTCGTAGCAATTGCAGCCTTTACCACAGGACCGCTTCCACCTGCACCTTTGCCTCGGCCACGGTACGCTAGCTGTTCGCATTCTGCAAGAAGATGCCCATGAAACTTAACCACAGCTGCCTTCGTTGGGGTAGCGTCCGGGTCCAAGGAATACCGCATCATATTTGTGCGAAAGGCCATCTCGGCGTTGCGTTCCAGAAGCTGCTTGGTGGCAGAGTCTAAACCCTTCAACAATATTGAAGCGTCCGGGGGTTGAAGTCCAAGATCATCTGCCCTCTTAAGCCACCGCGACCATCTTCGTAGAACCTCCACAAGCTCCATTGCTGAACCACCACCACTCCCCGGAGACTCCAGGGCCTTGAGTACTTGCTGTTGCTCTATCGAACTCCCAGGTCTGTAAATGGTTAATATTCTTGCCAATATCGACAGCGTGGTACTCAACCTGTTTGCAAGCAACTCTGACTTGATTGTTTCTGGAACACTTTGTAAAAGCATTGTCGCTGCACGCTTGTCAACTCTGCTCCATATTGGATCTTTAAGTACTGGTCCAGCAAAGTCCTCTGCACGTAGCTGTACCTTCTTTACGGCCGTGGAGGAGAGGAACGTCTTGTAGTACTCCTCAAGGGCCTGCATAACGCTGCGACCACCAACCACTGGAGCCGTCTGTAAGATCTCCCATGGGAGCGGCAAGTCCACGTAACCAATCACCTACGTTGATGGCAGCATACACAACAGCTTCAGGAAGTTTCGGCAGCTCGCTCCCCGATACTCCGGGGCGTATCGCCTCGGGGCGGTTGGCCTGCTGGCCAACCTGAAATGCCATCGCCTCTTGTAGTTGCGACATCCCTCTCAGCAACGCCTCCATCGGCGATGCCCTGGTCTCCTTTTGTCGGTATCTTCAAAGGCTCTGTAGGCTGTGCTGTCCCTGCGCCCATGCCCAAAACATTCCACCCAAGGGGACCAGAGGTACTTGATGCATGCTATACAATATTGGGACCAGAGGTACTTGATGCATGCTGAATATTATAATAAGGACCCCCATGACGGCTGTGTCCCGAAAGTCCTGGTGGATTGCTGCTTGGTACTTGGCCACCACCAAAAAACTCATCACCATCGACAAACCCCACCCGTCGCTTAGGCTCACCCACATCTGTAAGCCCCGATGGGTTGCTTCCCTGTACATAGCTGCTCTTGTGTCGCAGGCCCTCAACCTCTTTTCGCAAGACCTCCTTCATAGAAGCCCCAACTGAAGTTGCCGACCCATAACTTCCCGCAATCTTTCCAGCCTCATTCCTGTGCCCAGTAGGTCCTGTAGAAATTCCCGTTGCATCTCCACGCAGCCGACCTGCTTGCTCAGGCCACTGAACGTCGTGATCTTCGCGTTCTCCAGCGGGACCCCCATGTTCACGGTTGTGTCCAGAAAGTCCTGGTGGCGCATTGCTGGTTGGTACTTGGCCCACCCCTGTCATCATGCTTGGCGAAAACTGAAACCCACCACGGACATCCGACATTGCATTTCTCCCACGCTCCGCCGCATTGACATCACCTGCACCCAGCATCCTCGAAGTTCTCAAAAGTTCCAATTCCTGCTTCAGGCGTAGGTTCTCGTCTGCCAGCTCGCGATGTCCCGACATAGCCAGTTCCACTTGCCTCCGAACCTCGTTCTCCAGCTGCTCCTTAGAGTACGATCCAGAGCCCTCAGAACCAGCACCCGTTGTTGACGCCACTGCTCCATACAGCTGCGGAGCTTGCCCTTCCAGATCCCTGAAGCGCCTCAGCTGCCGCCCAGAAAAGAGGGGCTCCTCTTCCCTGTCAGCTCTGTTACGCCCAGGCGACCAAACAGACTCCTCCACCGTCGCTGTATGCTCTCCGCTGGGTCTTGTGTGCGATGTTGTTCGTCTCTGCACATACTCGCCCAGTCTACTGAACCACCGCATCGCCGCTGCACCTTGTTGTGCCAACATTCCTGCTGTGTTCATCGTCTCACCAGATCCTTGTGTTGACATAGGAGAGGGGAAGGGAGACGGTACCCATAAGCCTGTAGCTGCAGTTGCCCTCATAGGCGTCGCCATTGTACCATCAACAGCTGTACTTGGCAATAAGGGTCTATCCACCTCTGCTATCGCTGGTGCCGGCGTGCTCTCACGAATTGAGTCGCTAGCTCTTACGCTCCGTCCTTCGTCATTGGACGCTGCAGTAACTGCACCTGTGTCCTGAGGTAACGGTACAGTGCCATCCGTTCCAGTGTCCAGCGCCCTCGCACATGCAGAATCGTCACTTCCAGACTGAACTCTGTTCTGCGCAGCTGGAACACCATTTGGCAAAGCCGTAGTGGTCCCACGATCACCTGCAGGAACGCCCCTTGGGCTCATAACCTGCTGACGTTCAGACGGCAGGATAGCGAAAGAATCATAAATGTTCGGGTTGTCACCAGCAGAATCCATTGAAAAGCACGGACCTACCGGTTCACTCCTTTTGCATCTTGAGCCATGCCATTCGCATGATCAGTCCGGCACTATACACCACAAGGTCTTGGCACACACATCCTGCCACAACTGATGCAGACCGTCTCATCTACAAAACCCTAAACCCCTCAACCCTAAAACCCAATCCCCCTAAACCCTAAAAACCCTAAACCCTAAATAAAGCCTGATCTTCCCGGCCTCAACATCCATGATCAGGAGGTCCACCGAGCCTCCAGTAAAACAATGCAAACACAACAACACACGCACAAGGTCAGCACAGCTACAGACTGCACACCACTCTGAGGCCGAGACCAATCTTCAGGAGTGCCAAGAAACTCCTGCAAATCAAGCATGGATGATGATTCCGTGCAAACAACAACACCACATGCACAGCAAAACAGCACGAACACCAACATTTTTTTCTGCACGATCGCGCTGATCATCATCGCCCTGGAAGATGCATGCTGCACAGGGGGTGAAACACATCACTCCTCCATATCATCTCTCTTCCTCTTCTTATCCCCCTCTCCATCACCCTTACCATCCTCCTCCATATCATCCTTCTTCTTCTGCTCCTCCTCCGGGCCATCCTCCAGATCATGCGGCATCTCCGTGATGATCGGCCCCACACCGCTGCCCGCCGGGGCACCACGGCCACCACCGCCCATGAGGGATGACAGCAGCGGCATCAGGCCAGCAATGGCATCTGCAGGGGCAAAAAAAAACTGGAGTTCCAAAAAAACTCCAGTGAAAAATGAATAACTTATAACTACATGTATAACTGAAAAAAAAACTTGATGCCCCTGCCTGAGCTTCCCGCCGCAGAGGAGCCCGCAAAGATGTTGATATTGATAGCAGGAGGCTGCACCAGCTGGTAAGTGGACAGCTGCATGGGCCGGGCACGGAAAGCCGCCGGGATTTGCCCCTCCAACCTCTTATTCAGGGGCTTCGGAAGCAAGGGCTTCGGCACCGATGGCGCCGGCTCGGGCTTCTTCTTCAACTTCGAGGGCATCTCCTTAGCATGCATGGAGTCCCAAAATAGAACTCCAGAACAAAAAATGCAAGCTGAGATTCTGCACGGATGGTGCCCGGCTTCACATAGCCCCGCTCGATACCTCGCTGCCTTCGCTTCCTTCCCTTGTTTTTTTCTTGCCATCCTTCTTCTCCTTCTTCTTCTCCTTCTTAGCCTTCTTGGCCTCCTCGGCCTCTTTGGCATCCTGGGCCTCCTTGGCCTCCTGGGCNNTTCTTGCCATCCTTTTTGTCCTTCTTCTTCTCCTTCTTCGCCTCCTTCTTGGCCGCCTTGGCCTCTTTGGCCTCCTGGGCCCCTTTGGCATCCTGGGTTTCCTTTTCGGCTTCCCAAGCCTGCCAATCATCCCAGCTTCTTTTCGCTGCCATCATCTTCTCGAAGCCCTCCGG
>CAJNJA010006768.1:4297-16650 GCA_905231915.1 Symbiodinium necroappetens
AATGGAATGGAATGGAATGTATGTATGTATGTATGTATGTATGTATGTATGTATGTATGTGTACACGTGTTTGTATGTATGTATGTATGTATGTATGTATGTATGTATATATATATATGTATGTATGTGTGTGTGTATATATATATATATCATTGCATATATGTATCCCCCCTCTCCCTCTCTCTCTCTCTCTTTCTCTCGGTCTGTCCGTCTCTGTAGATATGTTGTGTGTGTGCATGCGTGTATAGGCATCTCCCCACACAGCCTCAGGGTGAGCGAGGTTCGAGTTTGGGAGGTTTGTCAGGCTTTCAGAACTGCGTTTCGTCTTCAGGGAACACGTCTTGCGCTCGATTGGCATTCAAGCAGGACGTTCGAAACAATTTTAATACCCCCAATTCTATGGATCTTGCTAGGTTTGAGGAGCACTTCCCTACGGTTCACGATGCAGTCGTTTTGGATTCGCGGGAGTTTCTATCACAACAGCGCGACTCTGTCAGCATCAGCGTTTTGATCTTCGTCTTCGGACCCCCACCCATTCTGTTGCCCATACCCGGCCTTCCGAAAACAAGCACCTCCCGCTCTCCTCGGGGTCTCCCGTCCGCACAGGGCCTCTCTTGGTTTGGGCTTTCTGGTGATCCTGAACCCAAAACCCTCAACCCCCCGAAATCCCTAAGCCCCAAAGCCCTACAACCCGAAGCACCCAAACCCGAAAACCCGAGGCACACGGCGATCTTTGATCTCCCATATATAGATAGACAGATAGATAGCTAGATAGGTAGGTAGGTAGGTAGGTAGACCCTAAACCCTAAACCCAAAAGCCCTTTAAAAGGCCGAGGCGCGGCGATCTTTAGAGCCCTGGAGTAGCCGCGTGTCCATCCTCCAAATGACGGCGGACGAAGCGGCGAAAGTTCTCGCGGACTCCGCCTTTGACTCTTGGCGTTTGGGGGAGCGTTTCTTGGGGGTGTTTGGGAGTTTAGGGGGGAGGGGGTCGAGGTTTAGGAGTCTAGGAGTTCAGGTGGTTTGGGGATTCAGGAGTTTAGGTTTTTTGTTTTATATCGGATTCAGGGTTTAAGCGCTGAGGGCTTCTTTGGGGGAGTTTAGGAGTTTTTGGGTCTCAGGGTTTGGGGGTTTGGGGTTCTGACATCAGGACACCACTTGACTTTCGCATACTTCCCAGTGTAGCTTTAAAATCTTTGTAAGTTTAGGTTTTAGGGATCCCCACGAATCCGCGGTGTTGCTTACGCCCCGAAAAGCGCAAAGAGGGCACGTTCCGCTCCTACCACGCCGTTAGACGCCATCAGCCCGGTACGCCCTGTACTCGGAGATGCCGGAACCCATAGTTTAGGGCCCAGAACCGATGGCGATGATGGCAACGATGTTGACGAGGATGATGATGGCTGTGATGGTAACGATGATGATAGCGATGGTTAGAACAACGACGATGACAATGGTGACGATGATGAGACTGGTGATTGCGGTGGCGATAACGGTCATGATAACGATGTGATGACAAATGGTGATGACAAATGGTGATAAGGATGATGACAACGGTGACGAGCGTCGATCTGCAAAAGGTTGCTGCGCAGGGGCCTTTTTCCCCGGACCTTTAAGTTAGCACAGCAACGAACTTGCCCCAACCTTCAACATCATCGGCCCCACCAGCGTTTATGCTTCCTCCCGCAACACTGGCTTCGCTGCCCGGCTTCGCAGACTAAGATCAGGGCGTGTCTTTCTTTTTCCAAGGGTTTAGGGCTTCGGGTGGGTACACCGTCTGTCATTGTCATTAGAGTTATACACTTTTATTTCCGGGCATTGGGCTCTGTGGGTGGAGCCCTGTGACACGCTACGGTATTTTTCCTCGGAGCACAAATTCCCCTAAACTCTAATTCCTAAGCCCTACACCCCAAAAACCTAAACCCTAACTCCTAACCCCGAAACCCCTTAACCCTAAAGCCCTAAACCGTTTTTTTAAAAGGGGCCCCCCTTTATCCCGCGAAGCCAAGGACCTGGTTTTCCTCGATGGCGGCCCCGTGAGGGAGTTGAATGTCCCCATCTTCAGGCAACTTCCGAGTGTCTTTTTGGCTTGGGGCTATAAAGGGATCTATAGGGGGTTCCTTTAAAGGGATCTATAAGGGTTCCTTTAAAGGGATCTATAGGGGTTCCTTTAAAGGGATCTATAGGGGCTTGGGGTTTAGGGTTCAGGTTTCAGAGGTTTAGGGGTTTAGGGGTTTCGGGTTTCAGGGTTTAGGGCTTAGGGGTTCAGAGTAGGTCTTATTACTAGTAGGGTTTTAGGGTTCAGGCTTCATAGGGCTTATAGGCTTTAGGATTTACGGCCTAAGCTTCGGGGTTTAGGGTTTCGGGGTTTAGGGTTTAGGGTTTAGGGTTTAGGCTTCATAGGGCTTCATCACACTATTATTGGCTGTCCCTTACCTTGGGGGTCCTGATACTGAGGATCCCAACATCGCCGTTGTTTGGAAACTTCCTGGCCATTTGGGAGGGCAAAGCTTCGGAACATCAAGGTGTGAGGGCCGAATATAGGGGCCTGAATCATTACCTATATTATTTTGGGGGCTCCTTATTCTAAAGATTACTGCCCTACATTAGTGCGACGGTTAAGTGTTTGGGGTTTGGGGGTAGTTAAGGGGTCAGAGCTTGTATGGTGGAGGGTCTTGTCCAGAGGCCACGCTCTCCAAAACCCCTCCTGAAACCCCCCAACCCAAAAGCCCTAAACCCTAAACTTCAATCCCAAAACTTGCCCCAAAAACTCCCTACGCACCGCTACCTCTATACCCTAAACCCTAAGCCCTGAACCCTAAACCCTAAACCCCCTACACCTTAAACCCACAAAGCCTGAACTGTGGGCCTTTGATGGAGAGCTAAATAGCAGCTCTCGGCTCGACCCTATTGAAGCCCGAAGGTCCTGCAACCCCATGGGGTTTAGGGGTTAGGGTTTGAGGGCTTTAGGGTTTTAGGGTTTAGGGTTTTAGAGTTTTAGAGTTTAGGGTTTAGGGTTTAGGGTTTTAGGGTTTCGGGTTTAGGGTCTATTGGGGATGTTTTGTGTCGGGGTCTGAATAGTTAGAATAGGGTTTTGGGGACCAGTATACTATCTTTATAATAAGGAACCCCCAAAATAATATTGGTAATTATTTAGTCCCTTATATCACCCCGCAAGTCCCAGAAGCCCAGAAGCCCCCAAGAACCGAAACCTTCACTCCCAAACCCTATCAACCCGAAGCTCCAAAAGGCCCTGAGCCCTAAAACCGAAGCCCTAAACACTAAACCTACGTCAAACCCTGGGCCCTAGAGGCTTCCTGGCTTTAGGGTTTACAGGGTTATATGGTTGATGATATAAATCCTGCATTACCTATTAAGGACCCCAAACTGTGGGAATTATGGAATTTTTCCTTGTTATGGGTAATGCAGGATTTATAATATCATCAGCCGTAGGACCCCCCCAAAAAGCCCCAAAGCCCAAAGCCCTGCGAGGCCGAAGGTGCGAAAGGGTGGCATCCTCTGTGGCCATGACCTGCCACACAGCCCCGACTACGTGCAGGCCGGAACCTCCCAGGTTCCTTTTAAAGGGTTTAGGGTTTTGGGTTTAGGGTTTAGGGTTTGGGGTTTAGGGTTTAGGGTTTAGGGTTCTTTTTGGGGGTACCATCAGGGTTGCTACATGGGCATAAGGGTTCTTTTGTGGGTTCTTGATGATCCGAAACCCTAAGACTCAGATGATCAGGAGGGTTTCTGCCTCACCCGCACAGACTCTAAACCCTGACCCTAAATAAGCTCCTCATGAATCAGTACACTCCGGAACGCAAGAGTTGGATTTCGTGGGGTCTGGGAATTTTTAGCGCTTAGCGTTTGGCTTTCATGGTTCAGGAGCTTTTCGGCTCTAAACCCTAAGCCCTAAATCCTAAGCCCTAAACCCTAACAGGGTTTGAGGGAGGGAGAGCGCAGGCTAGCCTGAAGGCGGCACTGCATCTCCGGTCCTAAACCCTCAACCCTAACAGGGTTTGAGGGAGCTTCCGTTCCTAAAGTAAGCCTCGGAACGAGGGAGCAGCGATCTGGTCTCGGGCTCTTCGCGTTTCTTGGGTCTGGAGGCCAGAAGCATAGAGCCTTGAAGCCCAGCTACTGTCATGGTTAGTATCCGTATTCTGGTTATTATTCTTAATATTGGTGTTATTGTTATACTGTAGTTGCTATTGTTGCTACTTGTACTATTATTGTCATTATCATTATATTATTACATATTATCATTATTGTTATTGTCCTTCCCATCCAAGCTTGAGGCTTATAAGGCAGCACTGATCAGACAAGCGGGGGTCCAGACTCCCAGGTCATCCTGCAGCATGTCCCCCCGGGCCAGACGCTGGACGTGGGACCGGACTGGATGTGGTGGTTCACAGTCTGAGCCACGGTTTAGGGTTTAGGGTTTAGGCACCGACTTCCCCCCCCCCCCCCCTTTAGTTGAGCACGCCTAAGTATCCGTACAATAAGCCCCCGAGACCTTGTACAATCCTCAAACTCGAAACCCTAAACGCCTAAACGCTAAACCCTAAATCCGAAACCCGAGACCCTAAACCCTAAATTAAATCCGAAACCCTAGACTCTAAACGCAAACCCTAAACCCTAAATCCGAAACCCTAAACCCTTAACTTGAAGCCCTAAACCCCAAACCCGCGACTCTGAACCCAGAAACTCCCATCAATCCCCAACCCTCGCGCAGACTCCGCCGCAGAAAAAAGAGCTTTGAGCTACAGGGCTTTGGGCTTAGGGTTTAGGGTTTATATGGATTAGGGGTTTAGGGTTATAGCGTTCATGGCTTTGGGCTTAGGGTTTCAGGTTTAGGGCTTAGGGAAATGGGGTTTAGGGTTTAGGGCTTTGGGCCTAGGGTATGCCGGATCTCTGAAAGTCCCGGTGGCCCGTGGAAAAAAGATGCTAAAGCTTTAGGGTGTATGGCTCGGGGTTCAGGACCTGGGTTAGATGCGAAGGACTATCGGCTTCTTTCGGTTTCGAGTTCCAACGATTTGCTCGGGGCCTTCAGGGTTTGGAGATCAGGGTGTGGAACTTGAAAAGGAAGAGGCTTGGCACATGGCTGGTGAAGCCCTTAGCCCCAAACCCTTAACCGAATTCCACAGACCCCACTGCCTATACCCCGAGATGCGAGCCTTCATCGACCCCATACTGCAGAGGTCTAAAGAATTAGAAAGAGTAGGAGTAGACCCCCTAACGTCCACACACGTTCAATACTATAAGAGACCCCAAACCCAAATCTAATTCATGCAACATACGAAACAGCCAGATGGAAAGCTTTGCAACCCAATAGTGCCTAAACTGCTCCCGAACTGTGTCCTGAACCCCAAACCCTAAACCCTAACCCCAAAGCCTAAACCCTAAACCCCAAACCCTAAACCCTAAACCCTAAACCCTAAATCTAACCCCAAACCCTGAACCCAGGAGACGGTTGGGCTCTATATCAGGCTATGCCCCTGGGCCCTAGGCCTCGGACGTTTGACATCCCATTAAAGCCCAGGCTCTGGAGTACGCGAGGCTCCCCGCTCGAGCTTACCGGCTGCTACCAGAAGAGCAGACGACCGCAGCGATGTAAAACGGGATTGGGGCTTTGGGTTTTGAAGTTTGGGTTTAGGGGTTGTAGGGCTTCGGGTTTAGGGGTTGGGGTTTAGGGTGTTTTAGGGCTTAGGGCGTTGGGTTCAGGTTGTGGGTCACAGTCACGGCCGAGGGCTTGGTGATTGTGATCTCTCCTACTGTGTGGGCAGTTTTGCTGCAGTGCGTCACATAGTCTCTGTGGCTTCTTCTGAATTCTGAACCCAGTGCCATTTCTATGGTTGTTTAACCGCAAGCGCTTCAGGCATCGTCAGTTCGCTTCAGACGGGCACAGAGACTCGGACTCTCGCTACACGACTCTCGCTACACGTCTTACCTGGTCAGGGTGCTATACATGCAAGTTCCACCTCTTGAACACTCACAACCCCGAATCCGCCTATCCTCGATCCTTCTTCGCAGATCCCGGCGTGGCTTTAAACTACTTCTCGGTATATCAAGATGCTCCAATAGTCTCGCAAGGATAGTTGCAATTGCCGTGAACACCAGTTGAGACCTCGCCATTGCCCACATGATTTCACAGATGAGGGCCGGCAGGCGATATGCCGCGCCCGCCAACAACTCACAAATCTAGGGACTTTCCGAAAATTAGGGGTACCTTATTTGGGGTCCTTATAATAAGGATCCTACTATTTAGGGTACTATATTAGGGTCCCCTATTTTCGGAAACCCCCAAATGGACAGTCGTGCTTCGGATTGATCATGACGATGTTGAGTTCAAGGTGCACGATCTTGGGGTTCCAAGGTTTAGGGAAACTATTCGTTGCAGGATGTAGAGCAGAGGATTTGGTCCCCAAATGACCCTAAACCCTAAACTCTATACCCTAAACCTGAAACCATATGACAATGCATTTCTGAGCGCCGAATCACTGAATAAGCCGAAGCCAACCCTAAATCCTGAACTCGGGGTTGCAGCGATGGTTGAGGGTTTAGGGTTTAGGGTTTTAGGGTTTAGGGTTTAGGGTTTAGGGTTTTAGGGTTTAGGGTTTAAGGGCTCTTGGTCTGGTTTAGAAGGGTCTGGCCAAGCATGATATGAGCGTGAGATCGCCCGCAGCCACAGTTGGCCTCAAGACCAGTGGCACGGTTTTCCAGGTGGAGTTGGGGTAGAGGAGGTGTGTTGTGTACACACAACATTGGGTCATTTCAGTGCTTTTCAACACTACTTGTGGATATCCGGAAAACTTGCCGAAAGCCTTTGCATTATCCTTCTAACACCTCGAATGCCGAAGGTTTTTGCACTCGGTAATCACGTCTAGTCCCTCCCAGGCGGAGAAGTCCTTCTCAGGCGGAGAAACAGCCTTAGGTCAAGAGGTAGGATGGGTGCGAACACGATGGAGGAGCAGGCATGGATGATGCCCTGGACAGAGGCCTGGGGGGACTTCTTTGGGGTTTGGGATTTTTGCGGATTTGGGCACTGGAACCCTTTCAAGGAACTCTATGCTTATTCATGTCCCTTCATCAGGGTCTGGGAGTGTGGGGCCTGGGGCCCGGGGGGGGTGGCTTTGGAGTCCTGAGAGTTTCTTACGGGCAGGTACTTTATGACAGGAACGACCATCCAGGGGGTGGATTGCTATCGACATTATGCATTGATTCCGTATCTTTTGTACTCTTGCAGCTCTTGCTTCATTCCTGCCATTACCGCAACCGCCAGTATCAAACCGGTCCTCAGAATTCATCCATCTACCTTTTGCCCAGAATGTCCGAAACCCTGTAAGATCCCTATTCTGATAAGGATGCTACACGCCTCTACAGGACAGCTCGGAGCATGTGAACTTCGACTTCGCTATGTGGGGAGCTTAGCACTGCAGAAGCTCCGGAGCACCACGGTGAGTTCGCTCAGATTTGAAGATGCGCTACTCATACTGTTGGTGATATAAATCCTGCATTGCCTTAAGGACCCCTAGACTATGGGAATTGTGATATATTTCTTGTTCTGGGTAATGCAGGATTTATACCATCAACCGTAGGGTTTAGGGGTTCAGGAGATTAGGGTTCAGGGTTTAGGGGTTTAGGGGGGATTTGACTATGCGGTTTTTGTCAGAGTTAGTTCACACGGGCACATCCCTGAGTTAGTTGAAGATGCTAACCCAAAGCCGTCAACTGTGAACTCTGAAGCCTTTGCTTAAACTGCAATCCCACACCACAGCCTGAGACAGACCACAGAACGTACTTGCTTAGTCCTCCCTAATTCACTCTTAGTTGAAGCTGAAACCCTATCCCCTATACCCTCAAACCCTAAACCCTCAAACCCTGAACCCCGAACTAAAAGCCCCAAAGTCCCAGACTCCCCACCTAAGCCCTAAAGCTCCTAAATTCAACCCCGGAGCGCGCTCCCTGAACTCTGAACTCTAGGTACTTAAGGACCCCTTAGAGAGCCCCCTTTTCGAGCCCCGTTGAACCCAAAAGAAAGGCATGCATGAAGCTTAAAGCCCTTGAAAAGGAGACCTGAACCAAACAAAAGGTGCCCAAAGCACCCTAAATCCTACTCCCTGAACCCTGAACCCTAAACCCTAACCTCGGAACCCTAAAACCTAAACCTCGATTCCCAGGTCTGATGGCTACTACATGCCGCAAGAGCTCTCGGAGGCCTGAGGGCTGCAGCTTTTTTGGGTTTCAGGTTTTGGGCAGTCTGAGGTTTCAGGCAGTTTAAGGTTTAAGGGTTGTGTGTTTTTCCTAAGCCTTGTAAGCCCTCAACCTCCGGGGGTCTTTGGAGTTTTAGGTTGCCCAATACATCTCGGGAGTTGTAGGGTGTTTGTTAGGGGTGTTTCGGGGCTTTCGGGCTGACGTATGCTTCAGGGGCTTTTGCGTTTGTTGGGGCGTTGGGAGTTTTAGGTTGTTTCTGGCTTTTCAGGTTTCTTTGTTCGGGTGCCTAGGGTTTAGGGTTTAGGGCTTTGGGGTTCTTTGGGTTTTGAGGGGCTCCGAAGGGATCCGGGGAGTTGAAACTTGGGGTGACTTTCAGTGATATGGGTAGTTCTCTATAAATCAGGGTCCCGTTTTAGGTCCAAATATACTACGGGACCCTAATTTAGAGAGCTACCCATATCTAGTCTGTGAGGCCAGCTAGCGGCCCATTCTGTAGGCGACTGGCGTAGTCGGGCGTTTTTGGTGCCCTGAACTCCACGGAGCCCCAAGGCCAACAAACATGACTGGGTCCTCGACCTCTGCAACCAGCCGTGAAGCTCCCAACCTTTCAGCAGCTGTGCTGCGGGAGTTGTTTGGGATGTATTGAAAAGTATAGGCCTAGGGTTTCGGACGTCGGATTTTCATGCTTTAGGATTCCAAATGTTTCAGGCCTCATCGGTCTTGTTTGGAAAGGTTGGGGTGTTAAGGGTTAGGGTTTAAGGTGAATGGTTGAGTGGGGTAGCCCGAAGCCCGAAACCATGTTGTCAAACTCTCTTGTCCACGCACTTTGCGACAGCAACACCCTAAACCCTAAACCCCAAATCCATGTTAAGAGAAGCCCCCGTGTTAAAGGAAACCTTGAAAGGGACCCTGAAAGGGTACGTTCGGGTTCTATACCAGGGTCCCCTGCAAGGGGTACCTCTAGGGGCTTCTATAATAAGGTCCCCCCATAGGAACCCCTTATAGAACCCTTACTGGACCCTTGAAGGAGCCCTTAAAGGGACCCTTACGACCCTTAGAGAAACCCGAAGAGAAGTCTGAAAGGAAACCTTCACGGGACCTTTAAGGGTTCTCCTCTTAGAGTTTAGGGTTTAGGCCTTGTCTCTTGCCCCGATCCTTGCGCTCTTCAGGGCCCCGACTACGCCTTTGGCCATGGAGAGGAATCTGGCATGGATGCTGAAAGGGCTCATGGTGGTCAGGCGCGGGTTGAGGTCTGAGGGTCTGAGGGTCTTCTGAGTCTTAGGGTCTCAGGTGGTTTAGGTTTTAGGGTTTAGGAATCTTAGGGTCCTAAGGTGGTTTAGTGCTTGGGGTTTGACGGCCTTGCAGTTGGAGTTTCAATTTTTTTAAGTTAGGGTCTATATAGCAGCTCGTAGGAATACTGCTTCCGGCTGCTCGAGAGGCGGTTCGGATTAAGGGAATTGGGGTTTAGGATTTATTAGGAGAATTGGGGTTTAGAGTTGAGAATTTCGCAAATTGGGGTTTAGATTCTCCCAAGTTGTTGGGCTCATACGAGATTGGGAACTTCCGAAACGTTTTGTTTCAGCCAGGATCCCCTAAACCCTAGAAAACCTCACGCGTGATCTGTCAGCCGTGCACGTTCCCATAGCTGTTAGGCAGTCAAAAGGTCTCCGGTATGACAACATACCGCCCACACCCTATTCCAATCTTTCCAAGACCCCCCATGCTAACACTATAAAAACCGTTTCAAGGATACGTTCTGGCCCTTGTGGTTTTCGAAGATCGGCGCCCTGAATTAAAGATTATTCTGAGGTTTTAAACCCTAAACCCTAAACCCTGAATTAAAGATTATTCCGAGGTTTTGAGATGAGGCCGAGGCCGAGGTATCCGAGAAACCAGGCCAAGGACCCGCTCCCTTCTCTTGATTAAAGGCAGTTCTCTAAGGGTTTAGGGTTTAGGGTTTTTTTAGGGTTTATTTTGGGGTCCTGTTTATAAGGGTGCCGTATGATATTGGGGACCTAAAAGGGACCGTAATTTAGAGAACTACCCGTATGACGTCGACAAGAGAAGCACCACTGGGTTCGTGTCAAGTGGCGTAGTTAAGTTTCCAGGATCAGGACACCCTGTCTTTAGTAATTATAGATCCCTCGTCTGGCAACTTAACAAGCTGAACTTCTCAACAAAGAACCCAGACTAGCATCTGTGAGTTCCGGCTGAAGTGTTGTGAAGTTCTGGCGAGAGGTCGTTCAGCTGAACTTGGAGCAGTCTGTGGGTGAAGCGGGGCCGATCATGATCCCAGACTTTTCCGAAATGTCTGAGTGTGGGACCCGGTGGAACGGTGGGTTCGATAGTGCCCCCTGTTATTAAACACCCCCCCCCCCTAATAATGAAAGCACATAGGGGCGAATCCTCCCGGAATCATCCCTGCCCTTTGAAACCTGTTCTGAACTAGGAGGGAGGGTTGCGAGGCTCCATATACCCTTGAGCGCAGCAAGATCAAGAACAAGAGCAAGAGCAAGACCTTGTGATAGGGCTTAGGGTTTAGGAGCGTTTGGGGTTCAGAGCGTTTTAGGGTTTAGGTTTTAACGTTAAGGGGTTAGGTTTGGTTGATTTGGGGCGGGAGGGATTTCTCCAGATTGGTATCCTTCTTTAGGTTAGCTGTTGCAAGAGTGTCGCCTTCTTTTGTGGATCTTGGAAGGGATCCGCATTCCGAGAGAGTTCAGCTAACCAGTGCGGAACATCAAGCATGCCCTACCCTCCCCTGAGAGCATTCCAGTTGGATTGTCCTTGTCTTCCGCGGAAGCTAGCCGAAGGGTCCACGTGCCCAAATAGTATATACTTTGGCCTGAAAGTACCTATACAGGCTTGTAGGGTTTACTTTTGGGTCAAACTCAACAGATATAATAAATATTTGGGTACATGGACCCTTAGGGCTTAGTTTTAGACATTCACAACATTTGGTAATATTCCCCGAAGGCTGCTGAAATTTGGGCTTCATGTTGTTGAACACCGACCAGCGAAGCGCATGCTTTATAGTGCGGTATAGTGTTCCCTAAGCCCCGAACCCCAAAACCCAAACTCTACAAACTTTACAGACCCTAAACCTATAACGCGTACAATGCGTACAACCTGAACCGGTGTGGTACGGATGATGACATAAATCCTGCATTTCCCAGAATAGGGAAGATACCTATAATTCCCATCGTTCAGGGTCCGTAAGGTAATGCAGAATTTTTATCATCAAAAGTAGAGTGGTCAGGGTGTCCGGAAACTGTTGATGACATCAGAGTTGCTGCCTCGAGTTGGGACTTCGTAGCTAAGCTAACCTATGGTCTGGTGTTTAGGATTTAGGGTGTGGAGTGTAGGGTTTGGGGTTTAGGGTTTAGAGTGTAGGGTTTAGGGTTTAGAGCGTAGGGTTGAGGGTGTAGGGTTGAAACAAGGCGTTGAAAATCTAAGGCTCTGAAAGACTTTGAACTTTGGACCCGCGATGCAGCTGCCTCTTGTTCCCCCGTTTAAATGGTCAAAGACTAACGTCATGTTCCGGACGAAGATAGAAGCCTCCATTACTGCTGAACCCTGACTATAGATACTATAACAGACCGTAAACCCGATACCCTAAACCTTAAACGTTTGTGCCCTGACGTCGAGAAGCCTGGCCCTGTCCCAGGATGGAGCAGTACCTCTTCGCGCAGGGCTACGAGGAGTGTCATTCTGGCTTTATTTTGCAGAGAACCCAATCCCAATGTCTTTTAAGAGAAGAACCTTACCGACCCCACCCTACAGTGGAGATGAGGATTCAGGGCTTACATGCCTGCTTCATGTAAGGAATGTAACATCACGGAGTTTGAGATCTTTGGTTTTTGTGAGTCCCTCCCCCATCTTCTCGGTACAAATCTGAACTCACAACCCGAAATACTGTTACTAAACCTTCAAACGTAATAATGAATGCTAGATTCTAGATGCCACGCCCTGAACCCTAAATCCCAAACCCCAAACCGTAAATCCTAAACCGAAAATACTGAACCCCACACCCTAATGTAAGTGTGCATTCAATAATTCGGGTGATAATAAAAATACCTCCCCGGCCCAAAATTTCCCGATTTACTTGAGTTTTAATTGCGTAGAGAAAATGCCCAAACAATTGCTTATAGAAG
>CAJNJA010006769.1:0-16648 GCA_905231915.1 Symbiodinium necroappetens
GATTTACTGTTACAGGCAGGGTCTAATCCATACCTTTACCAATGATCTCCGTCTTTCCCAGTCCATGCTCGTACTGAGGAACGTGCTAGAGTCTGCTAGAGCATTCTGGTGCATTGGTCATTGTCCCATTGTCTTAAACCTCTGAGATTTGTCGGCATGCTTTCCAAAGATTAACAAAATAAGTGTCATGCTAGGCCGCGGTGGCAACACCCAATGCAGGCCTCTCTTTCCAAGTCACCTGAGACTTGAAACCGTTGGGCTCAGGACGGGCGGAGCTGCGCCAGCTGCCGCTGCAAGCCAACCGGTCGCAAAGCCTGCCGCGATGGCCTCGTTCTATTTCGCCCGCTTGGCACCGGATCTGCGCTGCCAAGAACAAGGCCAAAGCACCTGCGAAGCGCTCGGCTGCGCAGACAAGCCCAAGCGGTGAGAGGGCGTGCCTGGCCGTTTACCACACACCACAGTGAGTTC
The DNA here is from genome assembly GCA_905231915.1 of Symbiodinium necroappetens. Taxonomy (NCBI): domain Eukaryota; class Dinophyceae; order Suessiales; family Symbiodiniaceae; genus Symbiodinium; species Symbiodinium necroappetens. Next base: position 469 of record CAJNJA010006769.1, read on the forward strand.
AGGCTTTTAGATCATACTTCCCTGAGTCGTGAAACTTGCAGTGCTTAACTTGAGACACATGTCAATGCCGCCATGGTGTTGGGCTTGTCAGGATTTCCCAAGTTTCTGGTAATCTGCTCTCATCTTTGGAATGGGACTGCTGCTATCGCTCCAACATGTTTGTCATTTGCTGCAGCACACCTCTCATAATTCGAACCTGTCTGACCTCCTTTTTCGCGCGTCAGCCCTTGGCTTAGGCTGCCGGGATTTTACTCGGGGCGATGTTGCCGTCTTGTCCTCGATGCCATGATGGGCCTCTTGCGACTTCCAGCGACCCCCAAGCGACGATTGCAGTTTGGCGCGTCCTTCAACAAAGTCTCTCCGCGCAGCATTGGAGTTGGCCTTAGGCAAGTGCTGTTGAAATCATGAGCCAAGTAGGCCCTGAAGGTCCTTGCGGTTCAGGACTTGAGGCTAGGAATGTTTATGCTACAAAACGACATGCATCCATGCTAGGATACCGAACTGTCAGGCGGCGACGCGTGCAGGGGAACTTCATTCCGGAAGCGCAAGTCATGGTTTAGGGCTAAGTTTAAGTGAGAATTCCTGCGTCTAGGGTCTGAGCTTGGGCAAAGAGTGTGTAGGCTGAGGGCGCTCGACAGCTGAGAGGGAGGCAATTTTTTTTTATCAACATTGGCATTGTTGCAAATTGGGCTTCCCTTTAAGGTACCAGATTCTGGACAGTAACCAGAACAGAACTGTAGAATAATCCCTTGCGCCTTCCACCAAGTATTCTTAAGACCCGGCACTTATAACTGAAGATGAATGCTGATTCCCACCAACGCACAGTCATGGAGCCCTGCGTGGCAGGTCTTTGAGCTGGTAGACGATGCCCCTCGATGTCAATGAGATGACAGTTTTCCACACCAGTCAAAGAAAGGGGACGGAAGCAGTACACGGGAACATTGTTCTTTCAGCTTCTCTTGGTCTCCACTTAGGGGTCTGGTTGCCCAAAGGCTTCTGATCTGCGCATGATCTTGCGGATGTGGACGTTTGAAACTAACCGTCCTCCACTTGCGTGGCACCTGAGAGAGAGCTGCCAGACTTCAGAAGGATTGTCGGCTTCGTCCGGTTCGCTTTGCTTGTCCTGTATTTGCGTCTTACCAAGTGTCACAAGCTGGTAAACTTTCGACTTCTGATTTTGCTGCATGATTGACGCCACAACAGCATAGACCCACGGAAGGCTAGGATTCCTTCTTGTGGATTGCAGCTGATCAGCTGATGCCTACCTTCCAGACTCCCAAGGTCAGAGTCTCCATCTCCACATTCAAGAACGAGCACGGCCACATGTCTACTTTGAGCAACAGTCGGCTTGGGGGGACAAGCCGACATCCAGCAAGTGAGCGCTCTGGGATTAGATCTAAACCTAAAGTCTCAGGGCTCGGTGCGAAAGCATTCTTAGCATGCCACTTGCTGGAATCGTAGTCTTACAGCTCTGCCTTCCAGCTTTTCGAGCAAGGCAGCAGATGGAAGTAGCGCCTCCTTCGTCCGATAAGCTTCCCATGGATGTCTCTGTGACGGAAGAAGTTGGATCCACATGAGGTGTTGACATTCGAAAGTTCTACACCGAGAAGGTGGGAGCTGCAATCTGAAGCCCAGGATCCTTTGCTACTACTGGTAGTTTGTTGCTCGCCTTGCCACGAATCCCATGAGATCAAACGGTTGCGAAGCTGCGCCAGGTCACAGGGGAGCTCCGGCCAACACCCAAGGCCATGAAGATGCAGCGTACTTTATACTGCCCTCGCCGATAAATCGGGCAGGCGAACCTTTCCATCAATGCAGCCATCATTCTTGCGGATGCATAGCATGTGCGTGAGTCAAGCAGAACCATTGCCCCGCACAGACAACCGCATCTGCCTGGCGCCATGTAGTCCCGACTTGCCGTCTGTGCTTGCTTGGTCGGCTCGGTTGCAGCCTTGTGTCCAGATGATCCAGAGGTGGACTTGTGCGAGGTAGCAGAGCAGGAACAAGTCACAGCATCCGAAACGAGCTTGGATGGCTTTGCTTTTGCCCTTGGCTTCGACTCCTGTCTGCTCCGCTGGACGTGGGGCGAGCGGGGCCCGGAGTCAATCCTCAAGCTGCCTCTCCAGAGGCTATTGGGTGCGTCCGCGTCTGCGCGGCGACCCTGAAGAATCTTTCGGCTCAAAGGGCCTGATGAGGCTCTGGTCAGTCTCTTCTTTGTGGAGGAAGACAAGAAGGAGAGCACGTGGGGTCTTCTCACGACGTCCCCTGCAGAACACAGCTATCAGTTTTACATTCGCGATGCGAAGCTGCGCTTAAAGGTCAGCACAACGACAGCCAAGAGATCGGCTGGAAGCCGGAGGAGTTCGACAACGTGCTTCGGTTCCATCATCGAGCACTCGGCTGGGGCGGCGACAAGCACCAAACGGACGAGCTGTTGTACGTAAAGGTGCGGGACGGAGGAATCGACTACAAAGCCGTAAGGGAGCCGCCCGCCGTTGTGCCGAATTGGCTTCCAGAGCTCCTCGGACAGATGGATCGGCTGACATTCTGGGAACTCGTTCGTACGAAAGCACCGGTCGAGCCGGCTCCCGGCCCCTTGAAGTTGCAGAAAATCTTCGATGAACCACAGACTGCGTTGCAGAGGGAGGACTTCGCCCGTGACGTGCAGTACATGGAAGTGGTCGGGAGGAGCACACTGCTGCTGGCGGCAGTGGTGGCAGAATCCGCACGCGACCCAAGCCAGACGCGGGAGAGCTTGAGCAGCCAAGTGGAGAAATACTTGGATGAAGCACGTGCGGCAGACTTGCTCATCAAGACCGGCCTGATCGATCTGGGCACAAGGAAGGGGATCGACTCCACCAGCGGCGTTTGCAAGATGTTCTATGCGTTTCTGGGAGCCCACAGGTTGGAGGGTGACATCTTCTCGGTCCCGCGGCCGTGGGACTGGTTCGTATGTTCCTTCAGCTTGCGAACTTCGGAGCTGGGCAGCGCTGACCAGAGGGACTGGAGGAGACCGCCCTTGTCCGCCTCATCACGGAGGTGTCGATAGCGTTTTCTGTTGTGGATCACCGCGTTTGGGTCTGCTGCAACCACGTCAGCTACGCTGCTCCGTCCTCCTCGAGCTTCACAATCCATGCACAAAGACTCAAGCAAGCTCGAGAACCACATTGGCTCCTTCGTCACGGAATATCAGAAGCTGTTGAAGTGTGAGGATGTGAGGAGTCGCAGAGTCGCGTGGTAGCAGCTATTCAAAAAAAGGAGTGCCGAAGGCCTTGGGTGACGTTTTCTTGGCTGTGCTCGGGGCCATTACAATGGATTCGGATTACTTTGAGGCCGAACAGTTGATGCTTGAGCACTATCAAGACAGTGAGGAGCTCTTCCAACTGATGAAGAACCGAGGCCTTCCTGCCGGTATTCCGGTTCACGATATCATGAGCACCAATGGTCTGCGGCAGCTTGGAAAATTTTCCACGGGTCCAGTGCGAGATGTTCCTCGAGGCGGAAACTCCACAGCGGCGTTCATTGTCACAGGAGCTGGTACAAAGTCTTGACATGGATGCTTGCTTTCACGTGAACGATGCGTGCATGGCCAATGTCAGTGCGGGACATACCTTTCGTGAGGTGATCGGCTCCACCCCCCGAAGCTTGCTGATCCACCTTGGCTTAGGCAGTGATGAAGGCAACTTCGAAGGAAGCGAGGCGGATCAAAAGTCGGAAAGCCTCGAAGAGGACCCCGAAGAGTCCGGCGAGGATGAACAGAAGCCTCTGGAGCAGGATGGGGCCTCTACTGCAAGCGTTGCCAAATGTGGCTCAAAGGCCCTGCACAGTGGGCCGATCACGGGATCGGCAAGAGACATCGCAAAGCTGCGAGACGACTCAGAGAAGCTTCTTGTGGCAAAATTCCCCCGGAGAAGATCCCCGCGATGCCAGAGGGCACCGGAAAGAGGTCGTGCGAAAAGGGCATCGGCGAAGGCCTGCCGGACGACGTGCAATTTGACCGCGAGAGCATTTCGCAGGTGGAGGGATCTGGCGCGTCCGAGCAGCCGGATTTCGACCCAGACCTTCTACAAGACCGAGCACTGCTGCGGGCAGCCCACTCTTGAGGTCTTTGCTCCGGTGCCCGGAACCGCTGCCTGCCCGTACTCCTTCGCCAAGCCAGCTTGCCCCACTGCCGAACCTCAGACGCCTCGCTGCTGGCCAACTGACACCAAAGGCAGCCAATTGCAATCATGCAGGAGCACCGACGCAGGGAAAAAACCGCGTGCAACACATCAACATGCGAGCATGCCTGCCAACCCTTGTGAAGACAGCCAGGGCATTCGAGTGTCGAAGGAAGAGTGGGATGCGGTTTGCCGCTGCCTCAGAGAAAACTCTATTATCAACTTCAGGTTGCTATTTTGCATGTCCAGTTGTTGTGGAAGTTGATGATTGGTGCCGCGAAAGCACGCTTCGACTCACCTGGAAGTCTTCGGGAGATAAGTAAGCTGATCAACGATCGTGCCATGGGGACATGTTTGCTACTGTTGGGACGGTGCTGCTGCAATGAGTCAGCAGAAGAGTGCGATGGTGGCACCAGTGCCGTGCACAGAAGTCTCCCTACCAATGAAAGATCGCTGGCAAGATGCAACGCAGCAGTTCGGTGCTTTCGAAGCCCGCTGAGCAATTCATTCTGCCAGCTTGAGTCATACACATGGTGTCTACATGAGGTCAACCAGGTTCATACTAGCAGCAACATTGAAGATAATGTTTGAAGCATGGCTGAGGTATGCGGGTGAGTCTATTGCATTTGTTAAACAACGGCAACTGAGGCAAGGCAGTTCCCGACATTGATGCAGCCTTGCAGAAGGCGGATGTATGAAGATATGAAGCCGACAGTGGCATTCACCAGGTTCTGCAGTAGACTTTGAACAAGTTTCACCCATGCCTCACCCAAACCTGACCGTGCTTTTGGCACAGGCAGGCTTCTTGGTAGCTCTCACCATGTGACGAAGTTGTCTTTTAGAGTTGTATTTTTCGTTTGTGGCAAGAACCCCGTACCCTTATGAGTATGCGTTTGTTGTGAGGCATGGGTTTAATGATGTACTAACGGTCGCCGACGACTGCTATCTCCGTCTGCCTGGTTTCAATCATCGCTTCTCTCTTCGGGGTCGTCTGGTGAGTCTCGAGCTCTGGCAAAGGAGGCTTGGTTCCGTAGTAAGTGAGTACCGTGTTGAACTAATTGAAGGTTTCTTTCGTTGAATGCGACGCAATGTCAACCAGCATGACTAAACTAAAATCCAACCTCGCTAGTGGGCATAGATCCTCAGCCATGCGGGAGGGAAAAAAACTAAACTTCTGTCCTGGGGCTCCGGCATGAAGAATACCGCGATGCGCAACATAGCATACCCTGCCACGAGGATGATGAGAAGTCATGGAATCTCATCGCAGACATTACGATCTCCATCACCGCTGGTGCTGTTGATCTTCGTCGATACTACGTGGATGCCTGGCTGCCTCCGGATGAGCTTCAATTTTGATAGGAGTGTAGCTCCGGACAAAGGAAGGTCCACCCGGCCTAAGGTTTGGACAACTCTTGCTGTCTGATAGCAGCTTCTCCAAGAGTTTGAGAATCGCAGGTTGCGCCATCGGCAGACGCCACAGACAGCAGCTTTAGCAAAAGGTTGACGGAAGACTGCTGAGACCTGCGGTATTGGACCCACTGCCAGAACTGCCCGCTGGATACAAGCATAGGGCAATGCTTGAAGCCGTGGTAGTGGCAGGGCTGGTAGCAGCAGCAACAGTGAAAGAAGGATAATTCGTAGTAATGGTATGGTAGCAGCAGCAGCAGCAGCAAGAGTTGCGGAGCGAGAGCTGGAAAACAGATGGTAATACAATTCTTTGCATCCGATGAAGCTGTGCTTAGGACCCGATTTCCATAGAACCCGCCACTGAGGACAAGAACGACGGGCAGTCCAAGCCAGGCCCATGAGGAATCAAAAAGTCCAGTTTAGGGTTTAGGGTTCAGGCTTGTAATTTTGGTTGGCGGTTTTGTTGTGGATATCGAGAGTTGTCTCCAATGCCCGAGGAGTTGTCATGAAGCAGGGTGTGTTGACATGAAGGAGAAGCGGTGTGCTTTTGTAGATTTGTGCTGCTGTCGCTTGACACCTTATTTCAGGCAAAAAAGGCATTCGGCTGGGAGCAGTGCAGTGGCCCTCCCTCAAGGTGCATCGGCTTTTCCCTGCTGACATTGGTGTAGGTGTGGAGTTTCTGTGGAACGACGACGAGTGATATTAGTTGCTGTGCTGCGGTCGCAGATTGGGCCCAGGTGGGCAAAGATGGCAGCCTAGGACAACAGTTCCCGGTGTGCGTGTGTTGATATTCGAGGACTAATTGCCGTCTCGGAAGATCCTGGTTCCATGCTCATGTGTCATGCACGGACAAGAGCACGAATCCTTTTTGGTAGAGGTGAACCCAAGGCCCTACCTAATGGTAGATGTCAAAACACTCCGTTTTGGATGGCCCGTGAATGGTTTCGGGCCCAAGCCACTTACACACGTCGACATCGGCTGATGCCATGTGTTCCACTAATGTCAGACATGGAACTGTGGCGGGATGGCACGAGATCCAACCTTCAGGCAGAGATGCCAGAGATCACCAAAGAATTGGATCAAGGAGGAGGCGACCTCGCAATTGCTGAGTTCTACAACTCACTATTTTCAACAGTCATTGGCCAAGCTAGGCACTCGGGGCCGGCAGCAAAGCTAGCATGTTCGAACAATTGTCGGCACGGACTGCTGCTTGAGGGACGACTCCCTGTTTCATGAGGGCCCTGAGGCCCTGAAGGGCTGAGCCTCGTGCGCTGCCTGGCGCTGTTAAACCTCTGGATGCAACGGCAGAGAGACGTAGAGAAATGGCGTGAGGCCCACCAGCGAAGAAGGCCAAAAGCAAGAAGCCAGAGGTGCCAGAGATTCCCGAAGAGGCCGAGCAACTCGGCATGAGTCTAATCATCTCATGATAGCACTACTTTTGGGTCTTGATTTCACTCCCGGGCGAGGCGGAACTTGGGTTTCCATGAGTTGCACTATTTGCGATGCATCGGCGAGGCGACCAAAGAGCGGAGTAACAGCAGTGGGTAGCGCTTGATGTGTCCAACTGTCCAACTGTAAGTACCTTCTGGCTGACAGGCGCGAACATGCTAGACTGGCTTAGCCCACTGGGTCCTCGGCGATGCGAGCCATTACCAACTCAGACCAAACACGATGAACGTTCTTTCTGACTCAATCGCAGCTTAGGACGCCTGAGGCCAGCGCCACGTCGAAAGTCAAGTCACTCTGCCATCACATAGCTGGAGCGAGTGGTTCCAAGCCATGTTGGAAAATTGGGGCAAGGCTTCAAGTTTTAGCTTTCTTCTTTAGAGCGTTCCTCATTTCGCGTGGATGATAACCGCACAAGCATTGGCTGAGGGATCAATCACAAGCTGAGGTGGAAACACGAGCTCCGCAAAATCCTGAAAGGCGAGATTCTGGAAGATATCGGTTGCTCTAGCCTGCATGATTGTCCCCGTTTTGCTGAAGGCCGTGACCTGAAGGAGATAAGCCTGCGGAAAGTTCGCGGCGAGTTGGAGGCATGATTGTCCCTGGCCGGTTCAATACAGACTCCTGGCCAGGCGCCAGCTTTTTGAGTCGATCTGAGTTTTTCTCCATGCATTTGGCTCACTGGAGCGGACAATGAGATTCTTTTTCAGGGGCATGTGTCGAATTGAACTGGCGCCGAGCCACATTCAGAATACTTTCGAGACCACCGGGCCAGGCCCCAGATGCCGAAAGCCGAAGCAGTAGCTCAGTAGCTTGCGAGTCGGGCAAGGTTTGGAACGGCTGAAATATGCTATATTGCCCAAGCCGAATTGAATTTCAGCTTCTGCGTCTCGCAAACAGCTTGTCCTTTTTTCATTCGGATGTTGGTGTTGAATGTGTTGATTGTGATCATGCTCTTCCTAGCGCAGGGTACCGCGCTCCGAGAGACATCAAACTTGTAAGTGCTGTCAGCATACGCTAGATTTCGTCCAGAGTCCTGCGCTGGCTGGTGACTGCAGGCAGTGCTGTCACTCCCTGCAGATGGTCTGCTAGAACGCAAGGACGAGGCGGCTTGGCACATATTGCCGTAACACTCTACCGTCTCATTGGGCAGGCTGAGACTAGGCAGCTTGTTTTCACCTTGTGCCGCGAAAGAGGTGAAAGAGATTGTCACAGAAATAATACAGAGCCAGGGCCTCAGCCGGCAGGCTCATGAGCTGGCAGACTTCATTTCATGTGTCCCAGGCGGGGAAGCCGGCCCGTGATGCTGGGCATGTGCCGCATGTACAGGCGAGGCGGCTGCACCGCTTTTCAAAACTCTCCACATGTAGGTAGCTTAGAAAAGTTCGCATGCTGCTCTGTCACGGCTGTGGGAAAGCCGCAGAACATGCGCTGGTGTGACCAGAGGGCTTGTGATCTCAGGGAGCCGCTCAGCTCCAGAAGGCTTTTGAAAAGAGAATCGCGAGTGGAGCCTTCCAGGTCTCATCTTACACTTCAGTTAAATATATACTAGAGCATGTTAGTTGTACATTATTCTATGTTATACTAGAGTATATTATAGTATGTTTTGTTAAACTCCCGTAAACACTCCCGGCACATCCAGTGCGATCACGTTGTTCCATCGTTAGCGCTGTCAATACCGGTGTGATTCCAGGGCCATCATTGCTGCTTAGTTCTCTGATTGCTACTGCTATGTTGTGGTGTTTTGTGATCGTGCATGACTCTCCAGGTACTTTTGCTTGTGCTTACCGCCCCTTCCCACATAGCAATGCTACCATTCCTAAAATAGGGATCTACAGTAAATAGTATGGTTTCCTTGTTAATTGTTATGGTAACTTAAACTAGATAGTGTTTATAGGTGTTTTTTTTGTTTGCATCGGCGGAGCTCCTCAGCCTTGGCTCGGCCAAACGGGCGCGGAGGGGACTTGCGGCCCACGTCAATGCCTCCTGGCGGGGATACCAGTAGCCCTCCACGTGAAGGACGGCGAGACTTCGTTGTGTTTGGCGAAGGTGTTAAGATAGAGACGGATGCTCAGCCGGTGGGAATCTGCTTTTCCGTTTGCACCTGTTCGGTCCCTTGATGCTCCGCTGCCCAGTCGAGCTGCCACAAAACCTGAGGCAAGCGCCCACAGCATTTTACCATTCTTACTGGCGCTCGGCTCAGCCAGATATTCGGGTCATGGCAAGCACTGATTGTCCTGGAATTGCTAGTCCACATGCCACTCCCACGGTTGCAAAACGCAGCGCGATTCTGCTTCAAGTCGATGCACGGAGCTGCGGCACCTGCCGTCTCGGATTGAGGCCGTCGGCACCAAGCTGACGAAGAGTTTCATGATCGCAGCCTGGCCAGGATGACAGATGACAGACGGTAGGCTTCGACAAGCAAGTGCTGAAAGTTTCAGAAACTGAAATGTGCGCCAGAGCAGCCTACCTGCGGCTCAGCCTAGGCTTCGATTGCGTCTTTGCTATCTCTGGTGCCGGGGCCCCAGGACATCTGAGTGGCAGGAGCGGGTGGTTTACATAGGGGTGTAGGGTGCACTATGGTTTCTTGGTGGGTGCACCTGCAGCTTGCATTGCAACAGAAACTACCAACAACATGTCCTGCATGCTTTCGATGGTATCGTGGCAGGGTTTAGCAGTGGCAGCAAGGGATTATGAGGGTGCTTCGAAGTAAGGGTGTGGCACGAAGCTCTCCGACCATCAGCACCAGGTCAACATAAGAGGGTTCGGCTGTAGTGCTGCACCCAGACATGTCCTGAGCAGCAAACTGAGGTTTTATTTTCCTCTGACCTTGGCTGTTGAGGTCCGTCTGCGGTTTGGTGGGTGTCAGGGGATTTGTGATACTATCCTCCGCGTCCAGCATGGATCCGCAAACAGGGTTCCCGATGCCTTGTGGAAAGCTTGAAACATTCCGGGATCAGGATTGACTTTTGCAATTTGCCGTCAATAGGGATTCCCGGTCAATGCAGCTGATTCATAATGCCGCCCCACAGTCAAGCGGCAAGCTATGCCAGCTATGCCTACCTGCGAATGGAGTTGAGGCTCCAAACGCCGCGAGGCATGTACAGAACTGAACAGAGTGATCTGACCACGAGCACAGCACGAGCACAGCACCGACTCTAGGGTGAATCGTTTGAATGCCTTGTTACTGGAATTTCCGAGCCAACTGGGGCCCTTCCAATTCGGCTCAACTCTTTCCGGTAATTTCCTCGCATCGGATCTCTCGGCTCTGGAACTTCGTGGCAGGATGCAAGCCAGCACTGCCCTGGGCATGTGGTCCAAGCCTGAGTCGCGAACTACCTAGCTCCTTGTAGCTCTTTGCCTTCAGTTCTGCGCATAAAAGTTTTTCCGTTGCATAACAAGGGGCCGGGCAAGGACGTGAGGCATGCAAGGACCGTTGTTCGCCTCGGCTTGCTGAGCAGGACGGCTTAAAGACTGATGGGCGCGGGAGCCTCATTCAGGCGGGAAATCGGATCTGATTCCGTGCAGGGCAAGGGCCGAACCATACTTCCAAAAGGCCTTCCAAAGCGAGACTCCGCAGGTGGCCCAGCAGACACGCCACCCTGGATCCGGTCACCCGGTGCCACTGGATCCGGGTGCCGAGGTCGGGGTATCCTGCATTTGGAATTGTCAAGATCTCGAGGGCTCCTGAGTTCAGTGCCAGGCCCTAGAGCACCCGTGGTTCTGTCCATGGCTTTTTGGTCGCCTACTCCAGGAGAATGAGCAGAACTCGAGTTTGTCCAAGCAGGACCTGTGGCGGTGCACATCGGCTCATTGACACAGCTACCCCGGCACAAGCAGCCCGAAGTATGACGGAGAAGCTCTCAAACTCCGGGAACCCAGCCACCCCCGATGCCATGCAGGAACAGATATCGTATTTCTCCCTTCGTGCTGCTGCTGCCGGCATTGTTTTGGACGGTGGAGAGTTTCAACCGATGCCAATCTTCGAAGAGCCCGGTGCTGGAGGCACAGCTGGGAACGGAGAGCTGCCATACAAGGGCACAGATGCTGGCAGCAATGCGCAAGTGATGAGAGCAGCACTACGCAGTCTGTAAGCCAAGGAGGGTAGGAGTCGGTAGGAGCAATCATGATACCCCAGTTGGTTAGTGATCGCGAGGGTCGATGATGATGATGATGGTGGTGATGATGATGATGACGAAAGACGAAGACGATGAAAGCGATGGTGATGCTGGTGATGAGGAGGATCACAACGGCCACAATCCAACAAGCCAGTGGACACCAAGCGATGAGACTGCAGCAGGCGGTGCTTTGATCGTGTTTGGCGTGATTTTCCTGACCCTCGTGGGTGCCGGGCCTAGCGAGAAAGGCTTATAACTTATAAATCGTGCCTTCAAAGGGGTTTTGGGTCGTTGTCACCAATGGGGTGATGCACGGAGGCATCATCGAAGCAGAAGTACAGTCAGCGCCAAATGGTGGTTGGGGTGCTCAAGCACACGAATCGTAACATACGACATCTGTATAATCACTGCGTTTACATGGGGAATGGTTATCCGAAGTGATGCATTGATGCATCATTGAGGCATGCACCTGACATCTGCATAGTGCATGTGAAGTTTAGATGCTGGAATGACCATCTGGGGTGCGGCATTGAGGCATGGTTGAGGCATCTCAAGGCCCAGCGTACCCCAGCGTTCAAAGGGGTTTTGGATGTTTAAAGGATACAAATCGCTACATTTGACAACCCCGTGGCCAATGCGTTTAGATGGGGAAAGCAATCCCGCGGTCAACTTCGATGTTTGGGGTGTTAAGACACACACACACATACACAAACACAAAGAGACGCAGGCACGCACTCGCACGCACAGACAGACAGACAGACAGACAGACACACAGCTGACCAGCGCACGCTTGCGTGTGAAGGGGTGGAGCGACTGATCCTCTTATCTGTGTGGAAGAAGACTAAGACAGAAATTTAAAAGAAAAACAACATATACATACAAACATACGTACATACATACATACACAGGTACATGTACATGCACATATGTATATACGTATACATACACGATCATATACGTATGATTATATACACACACAATATTCCGGCTGCTGATTCGCGCCCTAGGGCAAGTTAAGCCACAAAGACTGATTCGTACTCCGTCCCATTGCAATCATTGCATGACGTGCCATGACCTCAAACGGCGGAGGGGTTAAGCGCTGGAAGCTTCTTCGGTGTGGAGTCAAGGCTCTTTGCTCGTCGTCGCCTGCTTCGAAGCACCTCTGGAGCTCGAGGAGCACGGGGCTGATTTCCACAAGTTCTTTGACATGTTTCCAGTGGAAGCTGCCGTCTGCCGACTTAACTCTTTGCGTCCCCGCTGCTCGGATCTAGGGCCTCTAGGGCCTAGGGATGTCCAAGCGTCAACGCATGACGAGCACCTGGTCGCTGACGGACCCGCCAGGACAAAGTCACCGAGCCAGAATCCTGCACAAGGTTCCCGGTTTCCGCAGACTTCCGTGTCCTGTGTGGCAAGGCCGGAACTCGCCGGGGCGTCCAGCAGGGCACTTAGCATAGAGAGGAGCCGAGAAGGGGCCACAGAGCCATCATGTGCATGCAGGTGTTCGGGCACGGCTTCGGCCCGGGCCCGCAAAGGCAAGATGCAAACCTGTGAAGCACAAGAAATCTTTCACAGAATCTTGACTTGAAGCTGATTGGACAGGGACCATGCAATGCCCTTCAGCGGAGCCAACGACAATGTCAGGAGACTTCCCTGCTCGTGCCGCGGTTAACATGCGAGAATAGCTTCAGCAGGTTCCCGCACAAGATCGTCCTGCAGAGCAAAGAGCGATCTTGGCTCCTGTTCCGGAGGCAGACACGACCTTGTCTTGCCTAAGTGTCCTTGCCTTCCAATGTCGGTCACAACCAAACGCCTAGATCTCGGGGCAGGTAGAGCCTGTGACTGCCGAAGCTTAGTCCCAGGTAGGTAGGCTTGTCTTACGCGCATTGCACGGCGGCACTGGGCCCTGTTCAGGAACTTGGAAGCAACCTTAGCCAAGACAACCGGCATGTGGTCGAAGAGACTCAGGAAGCCTGCTGGGCCTGCTATGCAGACATGCAGCTCAGTTTTACCATGTTTTACATTGTAAGTAAGAGTCCGTAAGAGCGCTTGCTGTTCACGGTCTCGTTCTGGAGGACCACTTGCCTTCACAGAGACAGGCGGAACAGCCGTGTGCGGCAACTTCTCAGGCTCGAGACGTCTATTTCGGGGCTGTGATTTAGGAATTCTTGCGCGTCGATGTCATGCTTTGAGAGTTGTCATGGTTTGGGGTCTGTACCCGGGCTGTACCCAGTAGCACTCTCTACGTCGTCTACGTTACAAGCTGCGCACGTAGATCTACCATCAAGTCATCACTTCCCAGGTCACGAATTGCACTCTTGCCAATGTGACTGCGGCATTAGCCTGTGAAACATGTTGCCTTTCTCACTCGGAGGTGCTAACAACACCAGCTGAAGGCCCGGAAGGTCCCGCCATTACTCCCCCACAGGCCGAGGCAGGGTGAACCTGAGTATGCATCACAAGCGACATGGTCCATGTTGCATGTTGACGGTCGACGGTGCTTTTCCTAAAGGTCAGACACATACCATCGGAGCGCTTGGAGGGCCCAGTCATCCCTCCGCAAGAGGCCTCGGCAGCAGAAAACGGCTCTTCTGTTTTGCACAAAGAGCATCCAGCATTAGGTCTCTATTGCTGGATTGCGGGTTGTGTGAGCCTTCGATTCACTGCTACATCCATCCAACACCGTCTGCAACAGGAAGCATCAGAAGAAGCAGCGTGGGATCCGCCGGACATGGAGGCCGCTAGTACCGCCAGGACAAGTCCTCAATACCTTCAAACAACAATTAAGATCCTACCTTTTGGGTATGACCTATAGTGAGCTGGAAACAACTCGGGCTCTGCATCCGTTAGATGTCGGAAGCCCTTGGCGGCGAACTCTTAATTACAATTTGTCTAGGGCCGCATAAACGTGTCACCAAATTTGTCGTTGATCAGTTTTGTAGGCCACATAACGATCTCACGCTTTTCGCCGTGCATAAATTGGCCCGAGAACACTCCCTTTATGTGCGCGAGTTTGCTCCCAGACAACAACTTCCGAGTGCTTGCGAAGACAAACAGCAACAATCCTCGCGAGCGCCTAAGAGCCCGGAGGAAGTCCGGTTGCTTCCCAACTCTTCTGGGGTCAACAAGACTGAGGAGCCTTTTTTTGCACTTGCGTGACCTGCTGCTGGCAGGCTGGAGGGACTCTACATTTGCCTCCCATGCGTACAGCTTTCCCTCCATGGTATGGCGGTGGCACGCCGCAGTGATGGGCCAAGTGTTTCAGAAAGCTGCCCGAGACAGGCTCTCTGAGTGACTCACGAATGTCCTGAGGAGCGCATCCTTTGATGAAGGAGCAACCACCCTCTTCGAAGAGGCGCAGAAGCAATCGCAAGTGCGACAGCCCAGGGCCAGGCATATGCTCGTACAAAGCACATCAGTAACACTGCGCACTGGGTCTCGTTTGTGGTGCCCAACTCAAAAAAAAAATTACCTATGTCTAGGATCAACCGTCCCGCAGAGTAGAGCTGGGTGAGCATTGCACGTCCACACCCGACATCCCGAAACCGGGACATATCGGGGACACCGCAGTCAGTTGCTTCGAGAAACAGGCTGACTCGCAGGATGCCACGCAAATGGAATCCAGAGTCACTCAACGTCTTGCATGCAGCTCACAGGGAGACCAGGAATACCCACAATGTCTATACGAAGCCAGGAAGTCAGCGACAGACTGCAGTGCACTTACCGGGACGTCTTGTCACCGTGCTGCACAGCCAGAACCACGCGGTTCATTGCCGCTCAGGATTCAGCACAGCTTGTCATTGCCTTACCTTGCAGATGCTGGAGATGCACAGGCCACTTCCGCTCGCTTGATCTATCTTGTACTTCTTCCCCACACAGTGAATGTGGCAACACTACAGGGCTCTTCCCTTCGGTGTAAGGTTTGCTTATTTTGGCTGTGACTCATTTTTCCGCCTCGAAACTTTTGCTCCGGCCAAAGTCCTGAGATTATTTTGAGGTGGCCCGTTTGATGCAATGCTGCTGACATGCTGCGCGGTGCGCATTTTATCAAATTTTAACCCAAAGCCTTTCTGGGAACCGCCTGAGTAGCCAGGGGTCCCGGCTTGGTCTGCTAGGTGTTCTTTCCTTGTTTGGGGTCTGTCACCGTCCTGTTTCACTGAGACCAGTCATCCGTGGCAGGCAGAGGCTGGTCCATGGTGTCGCAGCCCCGGCGGGTCAACATTGGAGGTTTTCTGAATCTCGGAGACTGCATCACCCTAGACACTCACGCACACACGCGCACTCTAAGTCTGGCCGACGTCGGATTCGCCACCGCCACCGATGACCCTGTGCCCAGGGTAAGTGTCTCAGTCTGTCAACCACTGAAATGCCGATCCCGTGAAAACGGAGATCCAACTGTGCATTGTGTGCGGACGATCATGATGATTGCACAGTGGCAGCGTTGCAGTAACTAGTTCTCATGACCACACTGTTGGTAACAAATCTTCAAGCCTCACGGCTCGCCTTCGAGCAGTTGCAGTATGTTGCCGTCAATACGCTGGCCACTTAGGCTAATCGTCCCTCGGAATTCGGAGTGCTGCTTGGTCATACCGATCCCGACCAAGGTGGACAAGGGGCTATGAAGCGTCCGGGCTTGTCATGCAGTATGGCTGGCATCAGAAACAACTACGACTAGGGTAAATGGAAGTCGCGCAGAGCTATGCGGATGGACCACTACCACTCCCCACTGCCACTACCACTAGCACTGCAACGACGACGACTACCACTGCTACTGCTGCTGCTGCTGCTGCGACGACGACGACTACTGCTGCTGCTGCTCCTTCCTGCTTTTACACCTACTCCTCCGACTACGCCTACTCCTGACTCCTCCTCCTACCCCTACCTTTACTCGTTCTGCAGCTGCTGCTGCTGCTGCTGCTGCTCCTCCTCCTGCTACTGCTGCTACTACTACTACTACTACTACTACTGCGACGACGACGACGACGACGAGTTTCATTAGCACTTCCACGACCGCTACCCTAATTTAGAAAACTACCCATGTGCCCAAACCCT
>CAJNJA010006770.1:5186-16648 GCA_905231915.1 Symbiodinium necroappetens
TTTAGGGTTTGGGGTTTAGGGGGGCAGCAGTTAGGGTTAAGATTTCAAGTTTAGGGTTTTGGGTAGAAGTTTAGGGGTTTCAAGGGCTCTTGGTGTAGTCTATGGGGTTCAGGATTTCGTTCCATGCTCTGTCGTTTGTCTTACGGCTCCTCTTCGTGGGTGCCAGCTGCGAGGGCTTCTTTAGGGTCTAGGGCTGCTTATTTTAGGGTCTAAGGTCGTAGCGAGCTCGAAGGGACTTCTACTAAAGAGGTTCGAGGTTTTGGAGTTTAAGGTTTAGGAACCAGGGCGCAGAGGCCCCGTGACACTCGCCGAAATCCTTACCTCATTGGCTTAGACCCTCGGCCCTACACTTCAACCCCACAGCCCGAAGCAGCAAAAATAGCACAGGAACAGAGAGACAGAGAGCGAGAGACAGNNCCTAGCTCGGTTTTGTTGCGAGTGTACCCGCAGACTTCGGGCTCAGTGCTGTGGAGAGAGAGAGAGAGAGCGAGAGAGAGAGAGAGAGAGACAGAGAGCGAGAGACAGAGAGAGAGAGAGAGGGAGGAAGGGATCTCAGGTGGGAACCAGAAGAGCACACAAGCATAGACTCTTGGGTGGGACATCCCTACCTTCTGGGCCTATGCTTAAAGAGAGGATCATGGGATATCCCTACCTGCTTGGACTTACTCAAAGAGGGGATTATGGGGTCAGGGCTTTGGGGTTTTGGTTTAGGGGCCAGGGTTTGGGGTTTACGGACTTCAGGGTTCAGGGTTTAGGGTTTAAGGTTCCGATATTAGGGGTTACAAAGAAGGCAACTGTATCCCTAGTTTCATCTGTCTATCTTCCCTATTCTGGTGCTCATAATCCTACTCACTAAGTTCGCTAATCCTCTACATACACCCTCAAATACCTAAAATGCTAAATGCTCAATGAAACTCAAAGCCCAAAGCCTTTCACCCTACATGACTGAGTGGCGCCAGTCCTAAACCCTCACTATGCCCTAAACCCTTTTGGATTGAGCCCAGACTTTCCAAAGTGTTCAATAGTAAGGGCATCCGTAACAGCCTTCTACTGAGGTAATTTGAGAACCTGAATAAGACACCCTGGCGCTAGAACCCCAACATGCTTGGATTCATATTAAGACCCCTTATGAAGACCCAGGGTGTCTTAATCAGGTTCCTGCATTACATGTTGTTTAAGCAGATAAGATAGGATTGCTTATTAAACCCTAAACCCTAAACCCCTAAACCCTAAATTCATAAACCCTAAACCCTAACCCCCCTAAACCCTAAATTCCTAAACCCTAAACCCTAACCCCACGGAGCAATTGGGTTGGAACATCGCAAAATTCCAGAGAGACAGGCGAAGGGTAGCAACTCTTCTTGGATCAGAAGGATTGGCAGCGCTTGGTCTCATTGGTTCTCGATGTGCTACAAAAACTTTCGCTCCGAAAACAAAGAATGCTCCGCTGACGCCAGAGATTCCCTCTGCGAGAGCTGTAGCCCTGCAGGGCTTTCACTTGTTGCTCTCGCAACCGGGAAAGGAAGTGAATGCAAGGTTTCAGTCGGACCCGACGAACGAGCAGCTTCTGAATGCTCTGGGGAACGGGAAAGCACGCAAGTTCGCGCTGGCCCTGACGGCATTCACGCTGAGATGCTGATGTTGCTGGACGCCACCAACGAGCAAATCCTACTGGATTTATTATACTAAAGTTTTGGTTTCAGAAGTAGTTCCGCCTGAATGGAAGGAGGCGCTCGTTGTTACTATTTATAAGGGCAAAGGCTCAGACTCGGACCCCTCATCATACCGACCGATCTCATTACTTAATACCATTTATAAAGTTTTTGCAGCCATGGTTCAGAAAAGACTTTCCTCGCTGTGCGAGGGATCACTCCGCCCAACACAATACGGTTTTAGAGCCAACAGAGGTACTAAGCACCCACTCTTTATACTCCGACGTGCAATGGAGTGGAGCACTATGAGAAACCAAAATACTCACTTTCTCTTTCTGGACTGGAAACAAGCTTTCGACTCAATCGACCACTCCGCTTTAATCACCGCTCTTAGGAGATTTGGAATCCCAAATAATTTACTTAAACTAATCACTACGCTGTACGATTATCCAGGATTCACAGTTAAGGGCTTCAATGAGGGGGTTGCGGAGGGGGAAGTCAACGCAGGCATCAGACAAGGCTGCCCGCTTAGCCCATATTTGTTTATAATCGTTCTCACTGTTATTTTTTCGGATGTAGATGAACAACTTCTCAAACACGGGGTGGCGACCAACACCTGGTCGCAGGGCAGACCAACATACGATATAGAGTACGCTGATGATACCCTACTGATGTCCTTGACCACTCCGCAGATGCAACACTTCCTACATCACCTAGAGACTGAAGCCGCCAGGTATGGAATGGCCCTTAATAACACCAAAACTGAACTCCTATCCCCTCCCTTCAGCAAGCCGCAACAACTTTTGTTTCAGGACGGAACCAAGGTACCACAGGTAGACTCGGTTAAATACTTAGGATCCATGATATCTTGGGATAAACCTTTCGAGACAGCTTTTTACCATAGAGCAGGGGTAGCCGAAGAAACATTCAAGAAACTGCGCATGGTTTGGAATAGCAGTCTCCCAAGAAGACACAAAATCAGAATCTTTCAATCTACGTTCGTACCTTGCCTTACGTACGGTCTAGATGCGCTTTCCTTGACCACTCCGCACCTAAAACGCATTGACGCATTCTACTACCGTTTCCTTAGAAGAGCCATTAATATTAAGGCTTCGTATTATTCTCATATCACCAATGCGGATGTTTACGCGCAGGCCGGACATCCCCGTAAACCATCCGAATCCCTCGTAAAAGCGCAGCATAATATGTTGCACGAGGTTTATAGTCTGCCACAGGACAGCCCGGTCCATAACGTCGTCTTTTGCTCAGCGTTTAGAGACCGTATATATACCCAAGGTAGGCGCAGAGGCATGCAAATACCATACTGGCTAGAGTCCACAACCAAACGTCACTATCCGGAAATATGGGACGCTAAGGACCAAACCGCAGTCTCAGGCCCCAACTTTAAGTACGTTGTCCTAGGACGGAAGCTGCGACAGGAAAACGGAGCGGCGCCAAAGCGTGCGCACTAGCATGCACGGCCCCCTCAAAAAAACCCTAACCCCTTAAATCGTATTGGATCCGCCTCCCAAGGCCTGGCCTACCACGACAAGAAGAAGGAGGCGAACGACTCCGG
Source organism: Symbiodinium necroappetens (assembly GCA_905231915.1). Taxonomy (NCBI): domain Eukaryota; class Dinophyceae; order Suessiales; family Symbiodiniaceae; genus Symbiodinium; species Symbiodinium necroappetens. Next base: position 8,415 of record CAJNJA010006770.1, read on the forward strand.
TGACGGCGGCGGCAGTGAGTCAAGGTTTTATATGGGTAGTTCCCAAAATCAGGGTCCCCTTTTAGGGTTCCCTTTTATAAGGGTGCCGCTACATTCGGGACCTAAAAAGGGACCCTAATTTAGAGAGCTACCCATATAACGCTGAAAGGTAGAGTGCTTTTTTGCTGCGGGCAGTGGGTTTCGAGTTGAGTATTTTGGGCCTATATAGTAGGTCTATACAGCTTTGCTTGCGGTTGTTGTGATGCTCGTTCGGCTTTGTCAGGGTGTTTTGCGTCTAAAGCGCAAGGAATTTTGTGTGCCACTTCGGGGCAGAGGGCAGGGTTCCAGGGTCAGGGTTTAGAGTACAGGATTTCGGGTTTAGGATTCATCGTCTCAGCCCTAAACCTAAACCCTACATCCTAAACCCTAAAACCTAAAAAACCCTTCATCGTCTGAGTATCACGGCTCCCTGATTCTTCGATGGCCGTTTAGTCAGGTCGTGAAAGGGCTTCATGAACATGGGGGTCGGAACAAATAGGGTTTCGGGATTAGGGTTTGGGGTTTAGGGGTTTAGGGTTCAGGGTTTTAGGGTTTAGGGTTTAGGATTTTATATAATTATGCCACTGTGCGAGAACATGTCCCGAATCTCATTCCAAATTTGCCAGGCACCTTTTTTATGAGGACTGTACTAAGTTTCTATTGTGGCTTCCCGATTAGTGGATATCCCAAGTCGCTGCCCCCCAAACCTTAAACCCTAAACCCTGTAGCCCAAGCCTATCAAACCCCAGACCCAGAACACAAGCCTGGCAGTCCCAGAATTTGATGCCCCTACCTGTAAAGCCGATTTTTTTCCAGACACAAGGAGCTAAAACCCGATTGAACCTTTGTAGAACTAGGGTTGGGGGTTTAGGGTTTAGGGTCTTGAATTTGTTGACGAATTCTGCAAGAAAGCCAGTTAGAGCCCAGAGCCTATTCTAATTATTGACGCCATGTATTGACCCATTGACCAAAGCCGTTTAATCCGAGGCTACCAGCTGCAAGTTTGTGATGCTCCCTCGGCATCTGTCGCCGCGCGGCTTCAATTCAGTGGTGTTTCAGGGGCTGCGTTTTAACAGTGCGTTGTAAGGATTTTCATAATCTGCGCAGAGTCCTTCCTTGTGGCTGCGCAACGCACCCTGAAGTCATGAAGCCTTATTATAATACATGACGGATATGCGGGTGTTTGCTATGATACATTGGTTTGCGATCTTCTGGGGAGTCGGCATTAGTAGAGCAACTTTGTGTGCACAAACCCCGAAAAACCCTAAGCCCTAAGCCCTTAAACTCTAACTACACCCTTCGGGTTTAGGGGTTTAGGGGTTTAGGATTTAGGGTTTACGCCCTAAACCCTAAGCCACAGGCCCTGAACAGAAAATCCTGGTCCTCAGACCCGACGTCCTATTGTCCCCCAAACCCTAAACTAAATCCCTAAACCCTATACAGGAAGCCCCCCAAAAGTCAGAAACGGTATTGAGGACGATTAGTGCTGGGATTCTCTGTTCATTGCTCCTAAGGATTGAGGCTATTGGGTAACTGTTGGACTTCTACTCTAGGTCCGAAACCCCTAGACCCTAAACCTTACGGGGTTTAGGGTTTAGGGGTGAGGGTCCCATGTAGTCAGAACTTTAGCTCTCTCATCTACCGTCCTCTGATCTGCAACTCATATAGAGGTCGGCAATAATCAGTGTTAGTATCCCCTATAGTCCCCCACTGTTTCTGCGCCTATACTCAGGCCCAATAGCCACCCTGACAGTACCCCGCATAGCACCCCTTGAAGAACCCTCTAAACACCCTATTCTGACTATGAGGGCCCCAAAGTTGCGTCACCATTTAGTTAATTATAGGGTTGTAGGGTTTACTTGTAACCGAAAAGACCTACCTTTTCAAGGAACTGTCTATAGAAACCATAATAAGGAACCCCTAGAAAGGTAGGTCTTTTCGGTCACAGGTAGACCCGAAACCCTAAACCCCAAAACCCCTAAACCCCTAACCCCTATAAACCCCTATAAACCCCTATAAACCCCTATAAACCCCTAAACCCTGAAATCGGGGTTCAGGGAAACTCTCAGTACCAGGTCTCTGCGAACATGCTCGGGTTGCCTGACCTGTGCCTCGGCTGCCGGGGTTTTCGGGTTTTTAGGCTTCAGGGGTTTAGGGTCTACAAGTTCTGCGGTTCTAGACCCTAAAACCCTAAAGCCCTAAACCCTAAACCCCAAACCCTAAACCCTAAACCCTAAGCCCTAAACCCTAAAGTGGGGGATTATGGGAAGCCCATAGGCCTTCAATCAAGCCTGACAACTGTTTCCAAAAGACTCCAGGTTTAGGGGTTAGGGGGTTAGGGGGTTGGGGGTTTAGGGGTTAGGGTGTCTGTTTTCGGTCAACAATCCGCAAGTGCTACATAGAAGTGTAGCGGTTTTCTCGTGGGCGTGGGCTTTGTTAATGTGTGAAGCTGGCTGCACAAAAGTTGACCGCCTGCTGGTAATGCTAAGAATCTGCTGAACTACATGTTGCCAAATACAGGACCCTAAACCCTCAACCCTAACCCCTAAACCCCCTAAACCCTAAACCCTAAAACCCTAAAGCCCTAAGCCCTGAACCCTAAACTAGACCCTAGCCCTAGACCCTAACCCTAAACCATAACCCCTAAACCCCAAACCGTAAAGTGAAACTCCTCGGCCCTAGCCCTGAATCCCTAAACCCTAAACGCCCGAAGCCCCTATAGACCCTGAACCTCAAGCCCTACCGTATGGTTTAGGGTTAGGGTCTAGGGTTTAGGATTGGGGGTCCTTTGGGGCAATGTAATTCAGCAGTTTCTTGCCCTCAACCCGACATCCCGCCGACATAGAGGCAAATTCCGGTTTAGGTTTCAGGTCTTAGGGGCCAAAGTAGTGTTGGCACTCAGAGTAATGTTAGGACTTTATGGAGAGACGTTTTACCCTAGGAGCAAGCATAGGATTGACAGACCCTTCCTGAGGTAGCCTTGGGTCTTGGAAAGTTTAGGGCCGTTTAGGGTTTAGGGTTTACGGTTTAAGTTTACGATTTCGGGTTTGGGTGTAGGGTTTAGGGCTCTAAGGCTTCCGGGCTAGGGTTTTTGGCTTGGTTATGCGTCTGTAGGTTCATTAAGATTGATCATAGTTCACTATAGTAGTCTTCAGAGACTAGATGGGATGTAGAGTTTTCCCTAAACCCCGCACTCTAACCCCACGGCGCTACACCGAGCTTGGGGTCCTTGCGTTTGGGGTTCAGGAAGTCTTGGTTTGCGGTTCATTGAGCAAGGTCTGCTCCTCAGGAGTTTAGGGTTTAGGGTTTCGGGTATTCTGGGACATGTTCAGGTGGGTAGTTAACCGTCATAGGAGCCTTATAGAAGGCCTATATACCTTACAGAAGCCTTATAGAAGCCCTATATACCCTAGACTCCCCACTTGTAGTTTCCTTTAACTAGAACTAAACCCAGAAACCCTAAACCCCTAAACCCTAAACCCTAAAACCCTAAACCCCAACCCCTAAACCCTAAACCCCTAAACCCTAAACCCCTAAATCCCTAAATAAGGGGAGCTGAAGGAGCATCGACTTTTCCTGCGATCCGACGGCTGCCCAGAAGCAGGTGGACTGCCTGTGCCCCGGCTCTAAGGTTTAGGGTTTGGGCTATAGGGACTACTATAATGGGTTTAGGGTTTAGGGGTTTAGGGTTTAGAGTTCTGGGCTTGGGTTATAGGGACTACTATAATGGGTTCAGGGTTTAGGGGTTTAGGGTTTGAGGTTTAGGGTTTGGGCTTGGGTTATAGGGACTACTATAATGGGTTTAGGGTTTAGGGGTTTATGTTTAGGGTTTAAGGTTTAGGGTTTGGGCTTGGGGTTATAGGGACTACTATAATGGGTTTAGGGTTTAGGGGTTTAGGGTTTAAGGTTTAGGGTTTGGGCTTGGGTTATAGGGACTACTATAATGGGTTTAGGGGTTTAGGGTTTAGGGTTTTGGGCTAGGGATATAGGGACGAAGTATAAGGGCCCCTTAATGGAGCATTTAATGGCCCTTAGTCTAGAGTTAGAAGTATGGGCCCCTAATATGGACCCTTAAGGCATTTCTAGGGACCTCAACCTTAGGATTAGGGTAGGATAGACGGTAGTTGGGGGGGGTCTAGGCTGCAGCCTGAACCCAATCTATCCCTGGGGTTCGGGGTTCAGGGCTTATAGGGTTTAGGATTTAGTTTTAGGGTTTAGGGTTTAGGGTTCAGGGCTTAATGGGTTCAGGATTTGGGGATTTCGGGCCGATATGAACCCTGACAGCTGATCTTCCACGCCGGGTTTCTGCTACACTTCTGTCTCCTGTATCTGCAAGATGGTCTTTGCGGCAGTCAACCTACGAGTTCGGGGTTTAGGATTTTGAGTCCAGGCTGTGGGGGTATATGGTATCGGTTAGAACAAAACACACCCTGAAATCTGGGCGAGCAACCTACAAGACTGCCTAGACCCAAAGCCCCCTAAACCCTACCCGGCCACGACCCTAAACTAAAGCCCCAAGCACAAGACCCTAAACTCTAAACTCTAAACCCTAAACCCCTAAACTCTAAACCCCCTTGCCCTAAGCACTACTGTATAGCCCTTAAACCTGACTCGCCCGGCTCGTGTCCTAAAGCCCGAAAGGGGCGGGCTGATGATCTACCCATTACCTAAGGAATATTTCTTAAAAAGTATAGTAGGATCCCTGATATGGTTTAAGGTATATCCCGGAATTGAAGGAGTTGGGGAGGTCTGCGTAGGTCCACCTGAAGGAAGAACCCTTTTGGATTTGCCATTTCGTAGTTTTCATACAGGGTTTAGGGCTTTAGTGTTCGGGGCTTTAGGTGCTTTAGTAGGGTCGTTAACTCTCGACCCTCACGACCCCAAGCCGTCAAACGATGCAGACCGAGTCCTGGGATGTCCCTAGCCCAAACATTCCTCTAAACACAAAGCCTTTATAAGGGTCCAGGTACCTAGCCGTCACATACTCTCCGTAAAAGTAAGCTATTACTATCCGAAACCTAAACACCAAATTTATTGGGTCCACTCCTGAAGCCAGATGGCCGAAGCACACCCTAAATCCTAAGCCCTATAAACCCTAAACTCTAAACCCCAAGCCCTAAACTCTAAACCTCAAACCCTAAATTCTAAACCCTAAACCCCATAACCCCTAAACCCTAAACGCTGGAGTCTGACATCGGCAGGTTCGAAGAGATCAGGCGGTTGACAAGCGGGACATCTCCAGTCACCTCCGAGGACAATTCGTTTGAGGATATGTGACATTGTGGTTAGTTCTCCAAATTAGGGTGCCTTTGAGGGTGCTTCTTGTAATGGTTCTGAATTGGGGGGGCCGAAGAAGGGGACTCTAATTTAGAGAACTACCCATATTATAGAGAACTACCCATATTAAACAGCTTAAGTGAGGAGAATCAGAATACAAATTTCACATACCTTACCGTTCTTCTACCAATTTACCATAGCACAACCTCAAAGTCCTGCCCAGCTATTCAAGGGCCCTAAACTTTTTAACCTGGGGTCGACGGCTTTGCATTCTAGGGGTCCGATAGTGCAGCTTTGGGGATTTCTAGCACCTAAACCCTAAGCCCTACAAACCCTAAACCCCTACTCCAAGCAGCTTTCTGGAGGGGCTTGCCTAACTGCCGACCTACAAAAATTGAACTCGAAGCTTTGAAGCTGATTCAGAGACCCTGGGTCGTCATTAGGGTTCGTAGTATGAAACCATATATATTTTTTGGGGTTATGGGGCCAGGGTTTCTTAATCGGGTTCCTACATTAGACCCGCCCTTCCTAGGACACGTCGTTGCCCGCCTTGCTTTATATCATGTTCATTTCTCTGAACCTAACCCAAAGGGTCCAAAGTGCCTCTATGGTAGAGTGTAGGGTTTCTGTACGAAGAATCTTCATTATGATTTGGGGAAATAGTCCCCATAACAGTACCTAGGATCTTTTGGGTAAGGCTTGTTTAGGAGTTACGTGCTAAGGGTTAGTGTAAGATGCGCTTTCGGGACGTCAGGCTTATATGTAATCTCAGCTTCGGAGCGCAGGGCTTCTATTGAGTTTAGGCTCTACGAGGGCAAGGCTTACGATCATGAGATTGGCATTTTCCTGTGTTGTTCTGTCTGTAGGCTTAGGACCACGGTCTCCCAAAACTCCTTAGAATGAAGCAAATCAACAAAAAACGGTACAAACCTTCGTAAACCCACCAAGCTCCAACAACCAGATGAAGCCTCATGCCATGCTGTATCAAACTCCGTACAAGCCATTTCAACCCTAAGCCCTAAACCCTATAAGCCCTGAGCCCCTAAACCCTAAACCCCAAGCCCGAAACCTGAACCCCCTAAACCCTAAGCCCTAAAACGACTGTCACTGGAGGAGCTCGAGACCTGCAGAAAGCAGGAGCGGGAGAGGGTGGCCGTGGAGGAGCGCGAAAACCGCTGGTGGCTGGGACGGCTGTGCAGTGCCGCCAGGGGCTTGGAAGAGCGGTGTTTAGTGGTGTAGTATGGTAGCCTGAGCATAATCAATTGTTACTCTTCCTAGGGGATCCTCAGTCGAGATGCAGTGTAATAAGCCCCCAAGCCTCTATTCTAAGTATTCATGCGCGTATGTGCCTGTATTATAAGCTTATTGTGTTGTTCCTTTCGTTTTTGTGGGTCGCGGTGGTGGTGTCATTCAATTAGGGATGATGCGGTTGCAGTTTGGTAAATGTGTATAAACCAGGCTTTTCAGGTCTGCGTTCATTACTGGTGAACATGTTGGTTTGCGGTGGGAGGAACACAGAACATACATACATACATACATACATACAGACAGACATACATACATACATACATACACATCCAGATATAGGTACGTTAAATATGGGTTGCTTCAGTTGCCCCTATGAAGTTTGAGTATCTTGGTGTGGGGTTGAAGGCCATGAGAGGCATCGCAGTACATGGCTAATGAAGATTTGGTCTCCCCCATGGTATCAGAACCGATATAAAGCCAAGAAGTCCCTAAACTCCATACTCCTAAATTCTCCCTAGAGCCTAAAGCTCTGAATCCCACACGGCCGAAGCCCTGAAAATTTCACAGCCACTAAACTCCCAGATCAAAGAAGTCTCAAACCGAAGACCCCAAGGTTCGGCGTGTGCGCAGCGGTACGGAGGCAGAGCACTTTGGCTCCGTCGCCCGGGAGCCCTCTGGCGAACTGGTGCCGCTGCCTGCTTCTCGCCTGTGTGTTTAGGGCTTTAGGGTTTGAGGTTTAGGGTTTAGGGGTTTAGGGTTTAGGGTTTAGGGGTTTAGGGTTTAGGCGTTAGGGGTTTGGGGCTGAAGGTTTATAGAGTTTAGGGGTTTGGGGCTGAAGGTTTATAGAGTTTAGGGGTTTGGGGCTTAAGGTTTACAGGGATTCGGGGTTTGGGGCTTCCCAAATGGGGGTGTTTAGTGGCTTAATGGGTTTAGAGTTTAGGGGCTTGGAGCTTAGAGGTTTTGGGGGAATTATGGGTTCAGGGGTGTGGGGGAGCTTCGGGGTCGTCGAGAACCCCAAAAAAGTTGGTAAAGTATTGGCCCAACAGCTTTCAACGGCGAGTATTCTACATATTTGTTGGGGGGTCCAGGTAATACAGGCACGTAGGTGGAGTTGGAATTGAGACTGTCAGTGGAAGCCCGGCAGCCATGAGGGGCTTTCGAAGGCCTTATTACCTAGGCTTAGGGTGTAAAGGGGTGCCTACGTAGCAATTCTGAAGCAATCCCTACAGAGTCGGTATCAGGATCTGAAGAGTAGGGCGGGGGAAGAATCCAAAAAAAAAAACAGAGCTCAGGTCTTGAACGGCATGCTCTCCGTAGCAGCTGGAATGCCTGACCGCATCAGCGCAATGACCCAAACTGACGTTCAGCGCATGGCAGAAGAAATCAAGGATGACAAGTCAGCAGACACTTGGCCTGTCGGGTTTAGGCGAGGGATGGCCACAAGTTGTGGGTTTGAAATCCCAAACCCTAAACCATAAACCCTAAGCCCTCTATCTATCTATCTATCTATCTGTCTATCTATCTATCTATCTATCTATCTATCTATATATATATATACGTATACATGTATATATATATGTTTATATTTATATTTATATTTATATTTATATTTATATTTATATTTACATTTATTTAGTTGTTTGTTTATTTCGATATTCGTTTTTCATGCAGATGGTTGTTGTTTGTGGTGC
>CAJNJA010006771.1:0-16646 GCA_905231915.1 Symbiodinium necroappetens
AGCTACATTGGAAAAACGCGTTAAAACAGACCGGCGCTCAAAAAACTTCATTTTTTCAAAGCCATTTTTCGCTACTAAAACAACCGTTTTTTGCACGCCCACGTGTCCAAAACCCACGCGAAAACCATTTTTTGCATACATACACGAGAAAAAAGCAAAATCGCCTTTTCAAGTCCAACTTTGTCGGTGGGAGCGGCGTTTTCGAGGTCCAAACGCCAAAAAAACCTGGGATCCGTTACGTTGCCGTGACCTTCTTGTTGTTGTTGTTGTTTCCTCGTATTCTGATTTTGACACGTGACAATTAGGTATACTGTCGTGAGTGGCGTTATTACATTGGGTCGCTTACGGGATTCGGTCATCTAGTCTCGATGTCGGGTTGCCATCTGAAAAGCAGATGTGCTCTAACACAACGCCTAATTAACGCAATACCCAAGCCTATGGTGACACCAACACACTACTGTAGCATGTTGGGACGATCAACAAGCCTCTGTGCCCCGCACATCCCCCGAATATCGTTTTATGCAAACATTACCCTACACCATGCAGCCCTAACTAAACCCTACGTGCCACACCGTGACAGCCCTCAACCATCCTCTCTCAGACAACAAGAGACCCTAGTATAGACCCTACGCAGTAGGATCCTTCATAAAATAAGGACCTGCTACAGTAGCACATTCATCTACACCTCATTATTATGTCGCTTTGTGAAACTCTCGACAAGCACTTTGCAGGAGATTCTGCGGGCATTTTCGTTTGGTGGCCAAACGGCAACTACTGGTGCCTCTACGCAGAAGATGACCAGTCGGGATGCCAAGTTCGAAGTTGGGGGTTTAGGGCTTAGGGTTAAAGCGTTTTAGTATAGGTCATGGGCGGGTAAGTTTCACATTCCGTTTCCGATCATCACTAAGGGTTTTGCGAATACATAGTGTACCGCTAGTAATAGCAAGATTCAAGACATAAGCAGTACCAAACCAAAAGTCTCTCGACTTCTCAGCCCATCCTAAACCGCCCGGACCCCGACAAGCCCCCTAAGCCCTGCACTCCGAATACTGCGACAACAACGAGAGACATATGTGATTGCCTAGGCAGTTAATGTCATAGCATGATAACGTACATTATATTTTTATGCTATTTTCCATAGCATACTCTATCTATACAAATATATTTTATATATATATATATATATTCATATATATATATATATAATGAATGCGTACCGGCAAGTTTCACGTTGTCATCGTCGATCCTCTCCCTCTTCACGAGGCCAGTACGGCTCCGGAGGCAAGGGAGCAGTCCTTCAGGCATCCGTCTCGGCCTTAGCATATCATATAATAATAATCATCATAGTAATACGAGTAATAATATTATTAAAAATACTAATAATCGTCTATTATAGTTTAGAGTTTAATTAGCATCTTCGTCTTAGTAGTCGGCTAGGCAGAGATTAGGGTTAAAGGTTGTGGATGTAGGGTTAGGTAACCTTTAGCCTTTAACCTTTTGGGGTTTGTTAAATCCTAGCATATATAGTTGGAAAGGTTATTTTTCTTTGTACTCAGCGCCTAAGGATGTCCTGTTCAGGGTCCTGACGTGAAGCCGGGTGAGATGCCAGGGTTTATTGAAACGTGGCTACCTTTCTGAGAAAGAAATGTCGGAGTCGGTGTAGAGGAAGAGAGACAGCTTGAGGATGGCTCTTTACCTCAAAACTGCATGAACTTCAATCCGTACTCCTTGGGAGTAAATCTTCACTAGCAGCATGGATTCCTCAGATAAAGATGCCTGTGTCAAGAGAAGCTTAGCTCTCATTATGCTTAAGCATCGTATGCTAACATGTTTTGCTCTATTCGGTTACTAGGTCTCATGCCTGCCGAATGATTGTATTCTCTATCATACTCCGAAGTTTCCTGAGTCTAAACCCTAGACCCTTTAGACACCCAGTACCCCAGCTCCCTGCCCAGGCTCTGGAAGGGGAGAAGGTCTGGGTTCTGGGATGGAGCGGACAGGCCGCTGCCCGACTCGGGTCTGGTAGGTGGAGGCCAAGGTGTGGGATGTTGGGGTGGGTTGGGTTTAGGGTTTGGGGTTTAGGGTTCAGGGTTTAGGGTTTGGGGTTTAGGGTTTGGGTTGCGAAACACTTGCAGCAGCGGAGTAGATGCTTGCCGTGCAGGCTTGCTTTTCACATCAAGGGACTGGTGGTTCAGGGATTCAGGCTTCTCCGCGTCCTTGGCTGTGGGATGGCTTAGCATTCAAACCACAGTAGAAACGTCATCAAACTCATTTCATAGGCGGTGTTTGCCAGTCCTTGGCACGTGGTGCTTTCTGAATGATGATCCAGTAGGAGCAAGAGTCAAGGTTACGGGTGATGATATAAATCCTGCATGACCCATAATAAGGATATACCATAATTCCCGTAGTTTACTGTCCTTAAGTTATTGCAGGATTTATATCATCAACAGTAGGCCTCAGGTAGTGGTCCGGAGGTTGCAGGGATCCGAAGTCTGAGGCGAAACCCTCCCGCTGGAAAAAGCAACAAGAATAGACCCCAGAGCCAGACGCTGCTGCACACTTGTCTGCCTAAGCAGCCTCTCTTGGAGTGACAACCTGGGAAAAGGACCCTCAAATCAAAGGTCCCTTAACAACCCTAAACCCTAAGCCCTCAAACACAAATTCCGTTAAAAACCCTAAACCCTATGCCCTCAAACACAAATTCCCCCGTAAACCCCTAAACCCTAAGCCCTCAAACACAAATTCCCCCTTAGAACCCTAAACCCTAAAGCCCTGAGCCTTGAACCCTAAAGCCTAAACCCTAAACCCTAAAGCCGAAAGCCTAAGGCCCTAAGCCTTGAACTCCCAAGACTTTCAGCCAGACCCCAGGCGATTTCCACTCTTCAAACTGCCAAGCTGGCGCTCGCCACCCTGAGGTGCCTCCGCTTTTGGCCCCAGCTACAGCTTATAATATAATATAGTATAGTAGAATGTAAACTAATTTCATACATTAATATACTATAGTTTAGGGTTTAGCTAGGCTTTTGGGTAGATTGTAGAGGTCATATTTGTGCATGTTGCTTTGCAGACATGATCAGTGGCAAACTATAGCATGTGTGTATACATAAATTGCATACATGTGCCTTGTATATAATCCGGCGCAGGTATGTAGACTACTGCAGTTGCGTATGTGGTTGTGTTCTATCTTGGTTTCATCATGTATGCTTCTTGCTACGGCAGGTATCCACAGTGGGTTGCAAATCCGACTCGCCAATGTCTGCAGGGCTTGGTTAAGCCGGCTCTTCTTCGTCATTCAAGTATTCGGGAGGCCATACCCAATCACGACCCAAAGCCCAAATGCCTACACCCCAACGCCCCAAACCCACAACCCTACACCCCCAACCATAAACCCAAAGCCTTGAACGGCAGGGTTCGTTAAATTTAGCCATAATTCTATGGAGTGCTACAAGTACAGTTCAGGCCTCATGTACCAGCTTCTTTGAGTCCATCTGAGTGGGATTTAGGACAGGCTGTTGGGTTTAGGGTTTAGGGTTTGGGTTTAGGGTTCAGGGTTCGGGTTTAGGGTTTAGGGTGTAGGGCTTCGGGTCTGTGGCTCTTGTTTGCTGGATGTAGGCTGATGAACTTCGGCCTTATGCTTCCAACCGAAGCAGACGTGCAGAATCCTTAGTCTGCACGATACTTATGTTCATAATGTAATACCATAATGCAAGCTTTTTAAAATACAATATATTATTCAAATATGACATTATTCTGCACAATATAATGCTATAATATGAGTTTTTTTAAAATACAATATACTATTCTGTTACATTATTATGTTACATTACAGTTTAGTCCAGTTTAGTGGCCGGCACAAGAGCCACACCGGCACAAGGGAAAGATCGCTTGTCTTTGCGAGTGCATGCTGGATGTGCATTGCCAGTCGGCTCAATGTAGACAAGTCGAAGATCTGTGCATCTTGCCCAGAATGCATATCTTCATGTCGCAGACATAGAGGTTTGGTGATCAAGGTTTAGATCTTGAGGACTAGAGGCATAAACCTTAGCCTTATAGTCGCAAACTCCTAGCGTCCGGAAGCGCGACCCTTAGCTCAATCGCCGACTGCACGTTGCCCTCTCCTGGTGCTTCTGCTTCGCAAGGCCACCTCCTTAACGTGTGCTTGTCTCCCTGTTGCTTGTCCCAGTTTCCATGCCTTAACCAAGGGCCAGAACCCTAAACTCTAAACCATCGTTGCATTGTCTGTCTGATTAGGACTGCATTTAACGGCCCTTGCAGCTTGAATGATAGCCTAGCCCCTAAACGTCCTACACCCTAAAACTTTTCTTGCATAAGGCTTCACGGGGTCTCGCTGAGCTCTTGTTTTCCAGACTCTAGGGTTTAGGGCTAAGGGTTTAGGGTTTCGACATCCTGCATTGCTTGAGGTGCTCTGGCCTCTGGGGGTTCAGGGTTGAAGATCATTCAGCCGACCCGCGGCTGTATAAAGTCTTGGATTCAATCCTTAGTATAAGGCTTTAGGTGTCTGGAGGTTTGGGGTCTTGAGATTTAGTTTGTAGGAAAGGGAGGGCGCAACCAAGGGCCGGGCGCGAAACCTACGCACCTGAACCTCATGCCCCCAAACTAGAGAGGTCGGACTAATTGGTTAGTATGGGTACCCCCCGTTACAGTCCCCAATATACGACCACGGCCCCAAAGCACTAACGGAATAATTGTGGCCCCTGCATTGTCCGGCAGCCTTCAACCGTGAAATGGCTACATCTGTTCCTTCTGTAATGGGTGGCTTAACCTCGGTTTGGACCAGGAGGGCTCAGCCTAAGCCCGGAAACCCTTCGACCCGGACCCCAGACCTTGAAGCCCTGAACCCTGAAGCCGCGAGCCCTGAGCCCTCGTCTGTGAAGACCACGATGATGATGATGATGACGATGCTGATGATGACGACACTGTTAGTGATGCAGCTTAACTACCGCGACGACGACCATCACAGTCAGAGTGTGGGGAAGACGGAATTATGATTCGTTATGAGGCTCATCATCACGATCATGTTCATGATGATGATGGAAGACGATGCTGGTGCTGCTGCTGCTGCTGCTGCTGCTGCTGGGGTGGTGGTGGTGGTGGTGGTGGTGGTGGTGGTGGTGGTGGCGGTGGTGGTGGTGGTGGCGGCGGCGGCGGCGGGCGGCGGCGGTGGTGGAGGAGGTGGTGGTGCAGATGCGGTGGCGGTGGCGTCCAGCCGTAATCGCTTGTGGGGATGGTGCTGGGAAAGGTGATGATTAGAACGAATACTAAAAAGCTTGTAATGATTGTTGTCATGCTGGTCGTGATGGTGATGGCGGTGATGATGAGAACGACGTTGATGCGACGGCGCTCAGCATCATGTCCCGCATCCACGTTCTTCGTAACAGGCGTATGCTGTTCGCGTGATGGTTTAACGGTTTACTTGTACATGGTCAGGACGGTAAACTGACATCTCAGATCAATATTCAATATTCCTGGATGCTTTGTTTTGCAGGCCAGAAATCAGTCCCTGCTCTCTCGAATTCAGAAATAACTGCGCTCTACGCCCAGTTGACCCCACAGCCTGCTGCAAGTCAGCAGGGGTTGGGGTCTAGGGGGCAGCGTTGGGATTTCAGGAGTTATCGAGTTAACGTCCTGTCTACTCTTACGGGATGCCCTTTGTGAGGCCGCAGCATGGCATCCGAAAGCTGCGATGAAGTTTCCTGGGCAACAGCCACAGTCGGCATCAACACGAGACATGGAGCCAGGTTTTCAACTATGCGTGAAGGACATCACTGATGTGTTAAGATCCGTCAGTCGCTCGCTTGTGTTACGAGGCCTCCTCCCGAGTATATTGTGGTGTGTAGTCGCCTTGTGTTGAAGTGTTTCTGGACGCATGATGAGCTCTGCTGTGTCTATGCTGTGCTCTGGGTCATCATCATCATCAGCATCACTGCCAACTATCATTATCCTCATCCCTGCGTGATCATCTTCACGAGCATGATGAACATCGGCGTCGTACACCACCACCACCACCACCACCAGCACCACCACCACCACCACCACCAGCACCAGCACCTCCAGCACCAGCACCTCCACCACCAGCACCTCCACCATGACCTCCACCATGACCACCACCATGACCACCATGACCACCATGACCACCACCACCACCATGACCATCACCACCACCATGACCACCACCACCACCATGACCACCACCACCACCATGACCACCACCACCACCACCACCACCAACAGCAACAACAACAACAACAGCAGAGTAAACACCATCACCACCAGCACCGGAGCCGCCCGGGCCCGCCCCCGGACCGTACCTCCATCAGTAAAACTCTAGAAGACTTGAATGTGCGGTGGTAAGGCGTATGTTCTTGGTTTTGGCTCCAAAAGAAGCACAACAAGGCCCAAGTCAGAAACGAAGCCATCTACGGTTTTCAGACCTTGGGGTCTGGGGGTCTGGGGGATAGCCGCCTCAGTCTTTCTCCCTTTCCAACAGTCTCTCTAGGCGGCACTCTCCGAAACTTGTTCTGATTTCCCTATGTTCGGATGAAGATACCTACTCCTAAATGCTGCTGTGCAGCCCGTAACATTTCTACACGGCTTCAGGAAGGTCTTGGCCCGTGCCCGGAGGCAGTTTTATGGAAGCCTTGTGTAGGAACAATTTCACTGAAAGTAACCATTATAGGAGCCTTCTAGTAACCCTGTGTAACCCGTATAGTACGCGAAAGCCCTGTGAAGCCCTCTGACACTTTTTCCTGCCAGGTCGACGCTGATTCCACGCTTCGGGTGCGGGGCCTATGGTCGTCAGAGAGTTCGATTTTTTAAGAGGCTGCAAGGTTTGGGCCTCAGGGTGGAGGTGTCGTCGGCAGTTACAAAAGACCGGGGGAGTCGTGATGAGGACGCTTGAAAGAAAATTTTGGTGCTCTGAAAGTCTAAACCCCGAAACCTTGATGCCTCAACTCTGATCCCTAAACCCCTAGACCTAATCCCTAAACCTTGATCCTGAAACCCTGAACCGTACTCCCTACACCCAAACATCCCTGAACCCCAAAACCAGGCAGCTGTAGTCACTGGCACGGGCAAAGCCTTCGCTGCCGGCGCAGACATCAAGGAGACTTCCCGCCTTTGCTGAGTGCAAGAGTTCGAGACACATTGGGGCTTATAGGGTTTAGAGTTTGGGGTTTAGGGTTTGGGGTTTAGAGTCTGGGGTTTAGCGTTTAAAATTTAAGGTTTAGGGCTCAGGGTATGTACCCCTGGTTTGCAGGGCAAGGTTCCCTCCCAACAATAGGGATCATCGGCATGGCCTCAAGATCATGATTGTGCGAGCCAGCTGTCTGCGTAAACCCCCTAAACCCTAAACCCCTAAACCCCAAAACCTCTGTGGCAGTTCTGCTCAAAAGCAGGACAATGTCGTCTGCTCACTCCAAAGACAGTCTCGTGTCCGTTTGGAAGGGATGAGAGCTGAAGCTTTCGGGGTCAGGGTACCTTCATTAAATACCGTTGCGGTACCCTTCTAGTACCCTGATAGGATACCCTTATGGTACCCTTCTAGTACCCTGATAGTAGATATAGAGACTAGACTTCGGGTGCAGGGCTGCAGGGCTCCGGGCTTTTGGGGTTTATAAGTTTAGGAAGTTTAGGGTTTCGACATGTTGGGATTTGGGGTTTAGGGGTTAATTAGGGTTTGCTGTTGTGATTTAGCTGTTCATAAAGTGTAGGAAAGTCGGCTGCATCGCTTAGAACTTCCCACCGAGCCCCAGAATCACAAGCCGAAAAGCTATCGGTTTAAGCCCGACCTGACCGAGACACGCAAGCACACCCCAAACCAGCCCAAATCTGAAGCCCCCAAACCCCCGAAACTTCATAAACCCTCAACCCTACAAAGCATGCATGGCCGGGCGATCCTGGGTGTGCTTTGCTTTGCTGTGGTGACATGGGGCATTCGTGATGCCCGGCACGAAACCTGGCGACAGTTTACGCGACGAGGGTGGTTTTCCTGGAAAATCTAGGGGCCCAAATAATTACCTATACTATTTTGGGGGGAATTCCTTGTTATAGAAGAACATGCCCGCAAACCCTATTGTAATTATCAAGGCCCAACTATTGGTTTGCCAGGGTTTTACAGTCTTACATTGAGGTTTTGGGGGGTCCCGGGTTGATGGGTTTTGGCGGGTCCCGGGTTGATGGTGCCAGGCGATAGGGTGACATGCTTCATCGAGGCTACTCGGATTTGGGGCGTAGGGTTCCTGTGTTCTTGTTCTTGCACCTGGTGGTGGACATGGTAGATTGGCAGATGTGCCGTTTCGTAGCTACCGTTGAAAAGAGAGTCAAGGCATCATTGACAAAGAGTGGGCATTTAGACAAGTTTACACATGTACACCTCTAGCAGCACGCTTGGGCCTCCATATGCAAGATTCGAAAACAACATAGGCCCAACCTAAATCTGACAGGAAGCATCCCCTGTGCAATCGACCATAGGTTGTGGGTCAGTTGTGGGTGCAAGGATCGCAGAGACCTGCAAGTATACCAACATGACGGTGTACTCAGAAGGCTTATCTATGGGAGTCTCTGGTCACTTCAAACTTTCAGAGTGGATTTTCTGGGCCACCCGAGATATCCGAGCTTTTTCGAGTCGAAATTAAACCAGTTTGGGGCTGAGGGTTCATATAGGGCTTGGGCAGGCCCTTCCATCACAAGGTTTAGCGTTCAGGGCTTTCAGGTGTCGCGTCGTGGGGTCTTTCTGGCTGTAAGCTTTCACTGTTCTTTCACAGTGTTTGCCTTGCCCCTTGCTGACCCCTCATCCAGAACAAGCGCCAAACAAAGCCGGGGAGAAGTCCAGCCGAATCGTGGCAGCTGAAGGATGCGAACCTTAGCGACGAGTTGGTGCTGGAGGGTTGGTTGCAGCAGCCTCTTTTGGTGCAGCTGGACAGACATGGATTCCTGAATGTACGATTCACGGGGTTGGTAGAAGTCTTCAGGCAGATGAGCGCCTAGCGGTGTTGCTTCCTGCATGTTGCCCATCCCTAAACCCTAAACCCTAAACCCCTAAACCCCTAAACCCTAAACCCCTAAACCCTAAAACCCTAAGCCCTAAACTTTCACATTGTGCAGAACTCGAACGCTTCCATGCAAAGGGTGTCTTGAGTCGTATCGCGTAGCAAGTAGTCTCGTAGCTTGCAGAAGGAGTAGAAGATACAGATACACTCTCCAAGGGCTAAAACGGGATGGTAAGTTCGATTTGTTGGGGGGAGGTTTCTAAACCCCTAAACCCCTAAACCCTCAACCCTAAACCCCTAAACCCTAAACCATCAACCCCTAAAGCCCTAAACCCATAAACCCCTAAACCCTTAAATCCCTAACCCCTAAACCCCTAAACCCCTAAACCCTCAACCCCTAAAGCCCACAAACCCTAAACGCAGGGTCTCTCGTTCGGTTCGCAAGACCTCAGGGCTAAGTTGGGATTAGCTGCACGGGCCCTAGATAATTACCCTACTCTTGTGGAGGTTCCTTATTTAGGATTTAAGGGTTTAGGGTTTGAGGTTTAACTTCTAACTATAAGTATAGTCTATTATGCCCTGAAACCCTATTCTACTTATTAAGGCCCCCCCCCCACAAAAAAAATACACAGGGTTAGGATTGCGTGGTTCATGGATCTCTCTGGCGCGCGCCCAGGTATTTCATCAACACAGACTCCAGCACCGCCCGGCGCGCTCACATCGAGCAGCAAGGGAAGGAGCTGGGGCTGCCACTACAGCGCTTCAGGAGACTCATGTGCGTGTTTCTTGATTCTGCCGGGTTCTTGTTAAGTTACCATAACAGGCTATAGCAGGAATCTATGGCAAAAAAGATGGCGGCTTCCTTATTATAGCAATTAAACAGTTAGATTAAATCCCTTAAGAAAAAAAGCTCAGTATGTGTTTTGGGGGGTTTGGGATGTTCGGATCGATGGGTTTTGGGCTTTGGGTGATCATCGTCCTCAACGAAGCTTTCATTTGGAGGGCGGCAAGGGATCTGTAGTGTAAGAGTTTTAGGGTTTAGGCTTTTGGGTTTAGGGTTCAGGGTTTAGGGCTATTTGGGTTTAGATTGGATACTGCCCCCACTCAGGAACAGTTGAGTAATATTCATAATATGGATATGTAAGGCCCTAGACAGTAGCCCTACTATAGACTGTTACTGTATGGGGGCTTTACATTACCCAAGGTTTAGGGTTCAGCATCTCTTGGTGTAAGGTTTCTGATGTGGTCGCCTTTGGGTTTGCAGGTCTCTACACCCCTGGGTCATGGCTCTGTAGGTTACACAGGCCTTTGGGCCATGCGAGGCTCGTTCACCCTAAGGGTCCATGCACCCGTGTGGCACATACTTCAACTCTAAAATTTCCATATTGTAGGGATCTCAATGAGGCTTAACTATTAATTCCATACTATATAGGTAGATCCCTTGCAATTGGTGGCGCCTAAACCCAACTCAGCATTAGCTACTACCACCCTCCCCCCCTCCCCCCGCGGCCTTTAAGTACGAGATTCAACACGCCCAAAGACAGAGAAAAAGCACAGGCCACAGGAGAAATGGGCATGCTAACTACCACACACTCGTATGCTCTTTGTCCCTAAACCCTAAACCCTAAACCCTACATCCCTGAAGCCGTCAGAGGGCGATCGACACCACGGACATCGCCTCCGGTCGCTTCGATGCTGCCTACATCTCGCGACAGGGGCTAGATCCTCTCTTGTTTCTCGGCCGGCCAAAAAACCCTAAGGCTCCATGTGCCCATATAGTAGATGCTTAGACCTTAAAGTACCTACATAGGAATCCCTTTAAGGCCTAAGTATATACTATATGGGTACATGGAGCCTTTGGGAAAGCCACCGCATTTTTGGGTTTGGGTCTGAAGATTAACCCTACCTTTAGTCTCCATTGTAGTTCCTTTTCGGGGTTACTTTTTAGGATCCTTAATATAAATGCGGTTAAACCCCCAAAAAAGGAACTACAATGGAGACTGTAGGTAAACCCTAAACCACGCAAACACCGGAACGGAACATCGCAGCAGGATGTCCCGTCTTCTTCGGAACCTTTGAGCCTTGCGCACTCTTTTTGCCCATGAGTGCAGCTGACGGTCATTTCATCTGTGGAGTGCTTACAGACCCTTCTCCTAGTCTTGCTAGCCGCAAGACCTAGAACCCCAAAAAATTCAGAGCCAGAAGCCCTCAACTTACCTAGAACCCCCCAAAAAATCAACGCCAGAAGCCCTTAACATACCTAGAACACCAAAAAAATCAAAGCCAGAAGCCCTTAACCTAAAACCCAAACTTGGATGGTTCTGTTTTGAGACCCAGGCTCTCTTCAGGACCGGACCGCTCCATCAATGGGACAGTTGCCTGCTACCTGGCAAGGGATTCAGGAATATGTGGTTGAGGGCTTTCATTGCAGGTTTCGCTACAGAAATCGAAGGGAGTACGAGTTATGGGTTCGACCCCGCGGAGGCTTTGCCAAACAAGAATCATACGTCTTGAAGTCCAAGCCCCAAACCAGCCAGGCACCCTAAACTATACCTCAAACTCCCTAAACCAGGCTTCGTGAGCCATGCGAGCTTGATGGAGCAGATTGCTCGGAACTACTCCGGAGACCGCTGCTTGGCCAAATAGCTTCAAGGTATAAGGCTTGGGGTTGAGGGTATGAACTCAGGGGTACTTTGAAACAATTGTTGACATACGGTTAAGAAAATCCCTAAGCAACAGCTAGAATCATAATTTGTGCTATCTTGCTGACTGTACAGGCTTCAGGGCTTGGGGTTGCAGTGCTATGAGGTCTCAGAGGCAGGTCGTTTGCAGGGGTTTGTGTGCAGGCTTGCGAGGAAGGGTGGAAGCGTGGAAGGTGTCTTCAAACTGTCTTGGATCTAGCATCGGTTCTAGCTGCGGTAGAGCAGCTTCATTGAGCACCAGCCCGCGTTGGTGCAGTCCAATGTTTGGGGATGGAAAGCGCAGGCAGAACTCTAAACCCTGAAGCCTTACAGCCCAAAACCCAAAACCCCTAAACCCCTAAACCCTAGAAGCCCTAGACCCTAAAGCCTTACACCCCCTAAGCCGTAAACCCTAAACCCCTAAACCCTATAAGCCCTAGACCCTAAAGCCTCACACTGCAAAACGCAAGACCCAGAAGCACATCAACAGCCTTAACTCCCAGAGTCTCGAACGCACTTCTCGAAGTCTTGGCCACCTCAGACATGGCTACACATGAAGTTATTGTTTTTTTTTTTTTTACGGTTTAGGGGTTTAGGGTTTAGTTGGGTTTATATTGTTGTTTTTTTGGTTTTAGCTAGGTTGAGGGTTTATGTAGGGCTTCGGGAATTTCACTGTGCCCTCAGGGCCCCACGTCGTGTATGTCACTGTCCATGTAGCTGCACTGTAAGGCCTAAACCCTAGACCCTAAAACCCCCCAAACCCCTAAACCCTAAACCCCTAAACCTCTAAACCCTTAATAAACCTTGAAATGTACTGGCTATAGAGGTACATGGACCCCTTAAACTCCACAGTAGACCTTTAGAATCCTAATACAGCGTTTCTTAAACCCACAGTCAGGTTCATAGAAAACGCTAAGGGTCCATATGCCCAGGTAGTAGATACTGTGGCCCCAGGACTACTTTAAGGCCAAAGTATCTACTACTTGGGTACATGGACCCTTAGGGACACCCAAACAGAGAGGGAAGCCCCTTGGCTAATGTAGAATCAGCACCTATAACATGCTTTGGGGGATTCCTTATTCGAACTATAGTAGAATATACCCCAAATTCCTATTCCAATTATTATAGTAGAATATACCCCAAATTCCTATTCCAATTATTAAGGCCTCTGTATTACTCTGATCTTGCACCGGGCTCCAGGTGTCGCACTGGTTTTAGAGGATGATGTGCTCTTGCCCACCGACCTGCTTCAAAGGCGCTCACTCCCTTGGGGTTTAACCTAGGGGACTTACTAATTAGAATAAGGTTTTGGGGTTGGGGCCCATTATGCTATACTTATATTCAGGAGACCCCGAAATAGTATTGGCAATTATTCAGCTTCTACATTAGGTTATGGCTTTGGGTAAAGGGTTAAGGGTTGAGGGTTTACTGGTGGTTTCGGGTGTTAAGGACGTAGTGTTCGAAGGATCCATCTGCCCAAGAAGGCTGAATTAGTATATTTGGGGGTTATAGGGTTTGCCAGGCAGGCCGCTGGGTGATCGTATTTTCCCTTGTTGTGTGTAAGAAGATTCTATTCCCAACATGCTCAGATGCGTTCTATTAAGGGGCCAAGTGCGCATGCACCGTTGTGGATTTGCATGTGCTTTGTAATTAGCAATTACCTTTACTGGCTTGGTTTCGGTGGTCTGACATGTGGCAGAGTAGCAACAAAGGCCCACCGGCACCACCATGTATTAACACGGCTTGCAGGCAGGATACAGCAAATTACGACTACTTCTGCTGTGCTTTACTTTACTCTACGCTGCCATTCGTTACTGCACGTTGGCTTCTTGCCTTGCTTCCGCCAACTGTACCTTGCCTTGCTTGATCTTACTACTTGACTTGACTTCGCTTTACTTCCAACAACAACAACGACAACAAAAGACACAGGCAACAGCAACAATCACAACGGCAGACACACCAGCGCCGCCGCCACCGCCACCACCACCACCACCAACAACAACAACAACCACAACAGCAACACCAACAACAGCAACAACAACAGCAACAACAACAACAACAACCACAACAACGACAACAAGAAGAAGGACAACGATAAATAGCAACCCTGCATAAGGAGATTGCCATGCAAGTATCCCAAGGGTCCATGTACCCAAATAGTAGATCCTTTGGCCTTAAAGTAGTCCCTATTTGGGTTGCTTTGGGGCCAAAGTATCTACTCATTGGGCACATGGACCCTTAGGGTTAAGGAAGCAGGCTCGGTTCAAGGCGTTTGGATGCATTTGGAGTCTGCAGGGTTCCGTCGGTGACATTTAGCAAACCAGACACTGACCCAGAATTCCACAAGCTCGCATTAGGGTTAGGGTTTAGGGTTCAGGGAAGCTCCCCCTTTTTAATCCTTTGTAAAACCTTTGCATGCAGCCCTTTCCAGGGTTCGCCATGTGCTTCAATGTGCCCCTCCGGAGTGGTCACTGCTGAAGGCATCCTCCTGCCGGGAAGCCCCTAAACCCCCTAAACCCTAAACCCTAAACCCCTAAAACCCCTAAACCCTAAACCAAACAACAACCCTAAAACCCCTAAAACCCCTAAACCAAAAAGAGACCCTTAACCCTCACCCCTGAACAGGATGTTCCCAACTTCCAGGGTTCTGCATACTCCCCCTGAAGTTGCACGTCCACGCAGTCCTTCGGAAAGCCTAGGTCTCTGGGCTGTTCAGAGGCGTTGGCTGTTTGGATGGAAAGGGGGGCAAAGGGGATTTGGGATTTGTTGGTGGAGGGGTTAGTGGCTTAGGGTGCCAGGGGGCCGTAGAACGGCGACAAGAAGTTTTCCTTTTTAGAATAGGGCTCCTTATAACATATCAGTATTACCGCCGGATACGATTGTAATTCGCGAGGTGCTCATATCAACCCTGAACCCGCTCCCTTTGGGGGCTCGTTTTGTTGAAACCCGTCCGTCTCGCAACCCGTATTATTATAGTCCCTATAAAGCCTTATGTACCCAGAGCTGGGGCTTTAGGAGTAGTGTTCAGAGCCCTCGCAGCCTTACATCCTATCCCCCATCTCTAGACCCTAAACCCTAAAGCCCTAAACCGTGTAGTCGGCAAGCTGAAAAAACCAATTCGCAAGAGGCAATGCCTTTTACCTGGGCCCACGAAGCCTCCACCCCAGTTGCTGTTGGGACTACCTTAAGCTACAATACCTACTTTTTGCAGGCAGTTACTACAAGCCCTGATATGGAATTTGTAGGGGCCTGGCAAGCAGAAAACTAAGCAAGCTTTAGGTTGCAAGCCGAAAAGCTTCAACCTTAAATCCAGTGTTTCGTTCTAGGCTTCCTCCTGGGGAGCCATGCGGCCGTCGAACTTTGTCAGGCAGGGCGGCTTACTTGCAGGTGTTTGGTGCATTGTGCGATTTCCACAACCGGTGCCGGTATGTAGTAAGCCTGTAAACACTGGCATTTCAACCTCTTGATGCTGTTGATGATGATGGCTTCCGTGGAGACGACATGGAGGGCTTTACTTCAACACTACATGGTGGCGGTAGGGTCTGCAAGTCCCACAGTTTGAGGGACATGGGACTCTTGTATACGGAGCAGATTGGGGCCCCAGTCAAGGTCCTTACCAAGCAGCTTTGCCCTTTCGGCTTTAGTTATGGTTTGGTAGTAGCGACCCTCGACCCTTAACGCCCTAAACCCCTAACCCCCCTAAACCCCCTAAACCCTGAACTCAACCCTAAACTCTAAGCCCCTAAACCCCCCCAAAGCCCCCCAAACCCCCAAAACCCTCCAAACCCAGGGCCGAAGCCTTCAGTAGTGCTGGTAGTACCTGACTGCAGCTTTAAGGACCGAAGCTCCGGTCTTCTTTAGGCTTCAGGTGGGTAGTTCTCCAAATTAGGGTCCCTTTTTGGGTTCCCAATAAAGTACGGCACCACTACAAAAAGGATCCCAAAGGGGACCCTAACTTAGAAAACTAGCCATGTACTTCAGACTTGTGATGTTTAGGGTTTAGGGGTTTAGCTTGGGCACAAGGGGGTTTAGGAGTTGAGGGGTGAAGGGTTTAGGGCTTGTTCTGTGCTTTGGGTTTAGGGGGTTTAGGGGTTTAGAGGTGAAGGGTTTGGGGGTTTGTTCTGTGCCTTGGCTTCAGTTGATTCATTCGTAGTTCTATGCAGGTAAAGACGCGAAGGAACTCTACCCTAAGGCTCATGGGCTCTCAAACTGAAAGAAGATTGAGAACCCAGGGTCCTAACTAGGAGGTACCGGGCCCTGTTTAGGAGGTTCCTTAGAGCCTTAGGGTAGCTGCAGTTAAACAGCTATAGCATGGCCCTCGACATGGGGCACAGAACTTCCCAGCTACAGTTGACATAGCTGAAAAATGTAAACCTCGAACTCGCAGCTGTAAGCACTTCAACCCCGCGTTTTGAAGACCTCAGACCTGTAATCTTAAAGCCTTGAGCACCAACTCATGAACGCTGCTACGACCCTTCTTCTTGGCCTTCCGGCATGGCCCTTGCACACTTCTGCGCCCTGACGGACCCGAAGACCCTAAACCCTAAGAAACCCTGAACCTTAAGGGCCCTAAGCCCTAAACCCTCAGAAACCCTGAACCCTAAGAATCTCTAAACCCTAAGAGACCCTAAACCCTAAACCCTAAGAAACCCCGAAGCGGCCCAAGAAGCCCGGCTCCCCAGGTCCCTCCACAGAGAACCCAATACTCCTTCCTTAAGGAATATATGTCTTCAATGATAGGGGCCTTCATCTTACAATTCAAGGTATAGATTCTTTAATTTAAACGCTGCGCGTCGTCCGCCTCGGCCCCGCCGTATGTTGGGAGGAAGACATGATGCCAGGTCTGCGGCTTTTGCTTTCGCAGGATATCGGGGTGCAGCGTCTGCGGGGTGAAGAGTGATAGGGTTTGTGCATAGACAAACTATATATAACTAAATAAATAAATATATATATATAT
>CAJNJA010006772.1:0-16643 GCA_905231915.1 Symbiodinium necroappetens
GGGGGGGGGGGGGTAAGGGCAAACTAGACGACGCCCTCAAAGCCCGTGCATAAACCCTACCATGATGGGGGGCCTGAATAATTAGAATAGCCTCTTACATTATGCTACAGCTATGCTTTCTACAATAAGGAACCCTGAGGAGTAGTACGTGGAATGAGTTGACGGTCCTACGCTACACCCTAAACCCTGAACCCTAAACCCGTAAGACCCGAAGTCCTGAACTCCCGTGCAGGACAGGTTGGTCACGGAAACCCACTCGGATGTTATGGGGTGTAGAGTTTGGGGTTTAGGGTTTAGGGTTTAGGCTTGAGGTTTAGGGATCAGGGATGGTGTTGAAGCGCAGGGAGTTCAGGCGCATTGAAGTGATTGCCGGACATCTGTCACCCAACCCAAGACAGCCAAACCAAGTCCAAGTCGACCTGGTCTCCATGGACTGCGTAGAGAGCTTCCGCCACGAGCAGCAGCATAGGACGTCTGGTCTGGTTCCACCGGGGGTAGGCATGCAGCGAGATGCTGTAAAATGGACATCCATGATGCGCTGGTCGCATGAAAACGAAAACCCGTCGGGCCTTGGTTTCGGGGGGGCCACAAGCTCAAGACGGAAGGCTTGAAATGTTCAGCTTTGTGGTCTTAAGGTTGAGGGCTTAGCTTAGGGCTTTGATGGCCAGGGTTCAGTGAGCTTCGGATTTAGTGGTGGACGCAGTTGTCCCGAGCTACTAGTAGCAAAGTTGGGATCCTGGCTGCAGTCCTTACGAATCCTGATATGCACCTGCATGCGCAAATGCAGGCAAAAGGAGAGAAGCCTACCACTTCATATACTGATCTTCTGTTGTGATGTACCGGTGCTGCTATAGTCATACCCTCACCTTGATATTGACAGCCTACGCAATTGTGCGATCTGGGGCATGAACATGCGGCTTTGTGCACGTACGGCCGCCCTCTCCTCGTCGCCCACGTCCCCGTGGTAGCAGAAGACTTGCAGAGGCAGAATGCCTCAAGGCACTTTGTCGTGAAAATCGGGTCTATAAAATCCATCAACCTACAACAATCTCCCGGCTGCTTCAGTCCCAAGCCTTGAGTCGAGGACTGATAGGAACCCTTCTTCGGGCTCAAGCTCTAGGGTTAAAATGCCCAGGAGTTGGGTTTGAAGCCTTGGCTGAAGACGCCTCAGAACCCTTTGCCCGTTTACCCTGAACCTCTTAACCTCCCAAGCCTGGGGCCTCGAGACCAAGCCTGAACTCCGGGAAAACATCGTTCTGGGCTTGATGTCCCCTCACTTCTCTGAGACCGGATGACTCGAAGTAAGGTCTCCTAGTGCACAAACACAACTTCCCGAGACACGAAAACAACTGCAGACTTAGCATCCACCAGGAATCCAGCATGCTGTCGCGAGGTGGCAGTACCGTCGTCCAGAGTGTGTTCTGAAGTATATGGTACAAAAAGCTGGTCACACGAAAGGCTGCGCATGCCTGGCACCGAAACCATACAAAGACACAATTGGCAAGGCCTCCCTGATGGTCTGCGGCCGCGAACCCCCGAACGAGCACATTAGCCCATCGTCCCGCTGTCATGTGTCCTGCGCCAAGACACCTTGGCCTCAAAGGACCCAGAAAACTCTGGAGGGGCCCCACTGGGCATCGCAGCTTTGCCCAACGGTGCGCGAGGACTGCTCTCTTGGTGCAGCAGATCCACGTAGGTAGGGCCGACAAGACAGGACTGTCACGATTGCCGGTGTGACACCGCATGCCAAACTTGATGAGGTGAAAGAACACGCAGCTTTGTGCAACAAAAACTACCCTAGCTAGATGTACACCAAGCCTACACATGCCAGGCACTGCAGCCAAATAACACACAATGTCACGCAAGGCCTACCCTGCAAAGGTCTTCCGGCGTTTCCCCCAGCGAGCACGTTAGCCCATCGCCCCGCTGTCATGTGTCCTGCACTGGAACACGTTGGCCTCAAAGGGACGCACGACGCAGGCTCTGGGGCCGAAACTCATCGTCTAGCGGCATCCCATCTGCCCGCTGTGACCTGCCCTCACACCCGGCCAACGGTGTGCGAGGACTGCTCTCTCGGTGCAGCAGGTCCCCGTGGGTAGGGCTTTCGCTGACATGTCCGCGCAGCAAGGCAGGATTGTCACGATTGCTGGTTTGGCGCTTCGTGGACATGTCCGCACAGCAAGGCAGGAGTGTCACGGTTGCTGGCTTGGCGCCACGCCAAACTTGAGGTGAGGGTGCAAGTACATGCTCGTGCACACCCAACCGTGCAATTGTCATGGCTCGATGCCACGGCAGGCGATCAAACAGAAGCCCACAACAACTTGATAATAGGATAGAATAAGTATGATGACAAAGATACCCTAAACCCTAGACCAAGCCCTTCACCAGCTCGTCCGCAAACAAGATCTCCCGTGGCGCTGAGGACCCAATCTAAGTCTTGCAAATTCGCTTTGCGCCATCTGAATTCTGCTCTCTTCGGAAAACCGCGAAATAAGCGAACTTGTAGCAGAGACAGGGAGGCACAGGGTTGTTCGATGGAAGCAGGTGATACCCAAAGGCGCTATGCATGTTCTCCAAGAGGGCTTCCGTCGTTTTGGCAGGCAAGGCTGAGCAGGGTTGACGAGCACTTTGCGAAGAACGCACTTGCGAATGGACCGGAGTATCAGGAAGGAGCGTGAACAGAACAAGCGATTAAACCTTGACACTAACACTAAACAGACTTTCTTGACAAAAGTCTTTAGCTTGCGGATGTCACATCGCGCGTTTAATGCTTTGCCATTCGCTCAAGAGTGATCTGCTCCTGCATGGTGTATATATGTGTATATATACACATATACACATATACATACACCTATACATATACATACATATACATATACATATGTACATATGTACATATGTACATATACGCATACACATCCACATACACATACACGTATACGTATACGTATACATATACATATACATATACATATACATATACATATACATATACATATACATATACATATACATATACATATACATATACATACACATATATAATATAGATGTATTGATACATATACATATTATATATATATACTCATACTGTTATCCATCTAAACATATCTACACCCTAAACCATATCTGAAATAGGAAGTTCAAGCCAAGTCAACCTTACTGTATGGCTAACCGCTGACAAGTACATACTGGTTCAAGCTTAACGAGGGCTTAATCGGGCTTAATCAGCCCTTGACTAAGGACGCAGTATGTAAAGGGCAAAAAATGGCAGACGGACTGAAGACATGTAGGTACTGATGTCTCTGAATATCTGCGAGGAATCAGAAGATGATAGCAACCGAAAGGATCGAGACATTGAGCCAGCTCACGAAGACCTTACACACACCGGACACTTTGGCACGCACAAGGACCATTTTTCTTCTTCAAACTCCACTAGACCTACACCACGAGACCGTCAACTACACTGCACATACAAGCCGACATCAAGAGCAGGTGAAAGTGTTCTAAGTTCTGACCTTGGTCAAGACTGCAGAGGAAGGCGTACTGTAACCACAAGTCCATCAGCTCCAAACTCAAAACATGACTGAAGCCAGGCAGTGGCGAATGCTAGAGTCGTGAATGGCTTTAACACTCCGCAGTTGTTCCTGCCTTCGACGGGACATCATGTACACCATACATGACAACTAGCAATCCTGGCCATCACAGCTAAAGCGTACAACCTTGAAGTAAGAGTTTCAAGACTACCGTGTAGGCGAACAGATGACCAGCAGAATGCAAAAAGATTAATCGATAATCGACGTCAAAATGAATGCAACAGGCACGACAAACAGACATCCTCATATCTTAATGACTTAGTATACTTGAACCGTAACTTACCATAGCCACCTACCTGCACATACGTTCATCTACTTCTATGTATGTTCACGGCCTAATTAGGCTTCAGGGTTTAAGGTTCTGCTCCCGCCTCCCGGTTCCGCCGGGGCCAGTTCCAACGCTTCCTTCCAGCAGAAGAGCGGGGCCGCTAGCCTAAACCCTAATTAAGGTTTAGGGTGTAGGGTTTAGGGCTTATAGGGTTTAGGGTTTAGGGTTTAGGGTGTGGGGTTTAGATCCTAAAACCCTAAACCCTAAACTAGCTCTAGGGTTGAGGGTTTGCGGTTTGCGGGGCGCAGATGGCTTTGGCGCTTGAGTTGGGGAATGCACATGAAACCCCCACATGCTTTGGGCTCTGGAGTCCGCAGATAGTGCCCCACCTTGGGCTGCTTGCATCAACAAAGAAACCCGTGGCTGGAAAATATGAGTTGCAAGAGCGCATTACAACCCAAAACCTAGAACCGGATAAGGCGGCTTGCTTCCGGAGTCCTTGTTGAGAAGAATGCTATACAAAGGAGCAACTGAGATTGAGTCTGAATCAGAAGATTTCGGGTCTGTAGACAAAGGGAGCTAAGAGCCGAGGGTGTAAAGTTCCTGGCCCCCAAAGCCTTACGGAGTTATTATTGGTCCGGGGGTTTAGGGCTGAGGGTTTAGGGCTTAGGGGTAGGCTGCACGGTTATTAAGTAGGGTAACTCTAGTTACAACCCATATTAGGAGACTTAGAACCCAACTTATAACTACCCATGAACCTCCAAGTACAGAGTTACTGGTCCGAGGGTTTAGAGCGTAGGCTGCACGGTTCAATGTTACTCTGTGAGTCAAGCCTTGTACTTGGAGGTTCATGGGTAGTTATAAGCCGGGTTATAAGTCCCCTACTATGGGTTATAACTACAGTTACCCTACTTACAACCCCCACTTATAACTACCCATGAAGCTCCAAGTAGAGCCCATTTAAAACCCTCTGGAGCCTTCCCTACTTATAACTACCCATGAACCTCCAAGTAGAGCCCGTTTAAAACCCTCTGAGCCCTTGCGGGGGAGCCTTGGCCACTTGCTTCGCGCTCTCGGCGTCGATGTCTACCTCAGGCGACCGAAAGGAGGAGCCGGATCTCTGAATCTCAAAAGAGAAGCAACAAGGTGCTGGGTTCGGGGATCAGGGGCAGTAGGGTCTAGGGTTTAGGGTTTAGGATTATCGGATTTCGGGTTCAGGAGCACCCCGCATTTCGCCTAAAACCTAAACCCTAAACCCCAAACAAGCTATGAAGCCTGAAATCCCAGACCCCAAAACACCGGACCGACAGTCATTTAGGCCTTGAGAACACCCAAGAACCTGCGCACTAACACCGCAGCAACCCTAAGCCCGCACCCATTAGGCCCAGAAGTACGACAGGACCGTCGAAGCCCCCACCGGCCCCTAACCCCCAAATCCTTTCAGATACATTTCAAGAAAACATGAAGTACCTGCTCATCCTAACCGTTAAATCCCGAGCCCTCGCAGCCCCAAAACCCCAAACCCTCAAACCGTAATACGCTGAACTCTTCCCTCCTGCAGAAGAAGCTGCGTCCTCCAGAAATTGCGGTTGTACTTTAGTGAAGAGCAAGAAAGATATTATTACCAGTAAACGCATCACAGCATCATCGGATGACATTCTGTGGCTGCAGATTACCCGATGAGGTACTGTGTACTTGAGGATTAAGGGGACCCTTGGGGATATAGACCCTCTCAATAAGGTCCCTTTTAAGAGAGCCATAAGTGGGGTTAAGAAGGGTCCCCTTCTCAAGGGGTTTCCCTAATACTACCTAGGATACTTGTGAGAGCACAGAAGTGGTTCTCTAAATTTGGCTCCTTTGTTTAGGTCACCAATGTAGTATACGGCACCCGTATTGAAAGGACCCAAATCCCCTAAACCCCTAAACCCTAAGGGCTACCCAAGAGGAGTCCAAGTCACTAAGGCCAAGGACATCCCCGTGCGTCCGGACTTCGCAAGGCGGGCGAGGCCTCTGATCTGTCTGGGTTCTTGTGCTTATGGGCTTTACGGTTTAGGGTTGAGGGCTTTGGGTTTAGGGTTTAGGGCCTAACGAGTCTGTCAGGGCCTGGGACCTCACATATGGGCAAGAAGGATCAGACGAGGGCTTTATTTTGTAGTTTAGATATATTAGGGAACCCCAAGGCATGGTATTGAAAACGACTCTGGCCCATGTATTCGGGCTTCGGGGTTGGGGTTTGGGAATTAAGTCTTAGGGTTTCGAATTTCGGGTTTCGGACAGCGGGTAGGAGTTTGGCTATAGGACCTCGGGTTTAAGACGCACGGTTTAGGATTCAAAGCTTAGGTTTAGGGTCAGGGCTTTGGGGTCTTGGGCTCGGGGCTTTAGGTTTAGGGCTTCAGAAGAGGGTTTCAGGGCTTTAGGGTTTTAGGGTTTAGGGTCGGGTGGCTGAGGCTGTCGAGTTCGGGTCAGGACTTCGGGCCTAAGTCCAGCGTTTAGCCTTGGGGGCTTATCTTCAGCATGACTTCAGTTTCGTGGGTTGGGGTTCTGTGGGACATCTTTTGGGCCAACCGACGTGCTGGGCTTGCTCCAGGCAACGACATCCCAACCCTTCGAAAATACTTCAGGCCTAGAGCATAAATCCCAAGGAGTCCTAGACTTCATTCGAGCCCATGAAACTTGAACTCGAAATACTAACCGTTACTAACCTCGAACCCTAGCTCTAAGCCCAATCTGAAACTTGAACTCGACATGCTAACCTCGAACCCTAGCTCTAAACCCAATGGCTTCGGCAAAACGATCTGCGCCAAGTCCCAGTCGGAGGGGGGTTCCGGGGGTTTTGACAAAGCTCTGGGCGTCATGGGTTTAGGGTTGTTATCTGGGCTTAGGGTTTAAGGCTTTAGTTTAGGGCTTTGGATGTTTTGGGGGTTTGCAAAAATGCCTTGGTTGTTGTGGAGTTCTGGTTTAGGGGTTTCGGATTTAGGGTTTAGGGGTTTAGGGCTTAGCGGTTCAAGGTTTCAGGTTAGGGGCCTGTGTAGGGCTCATCGATTTCATCTGGTGTTCTTGGGGTTTAGCAAACCTGGAAAACTCCACTGTAAGCATTCTGACTCCGAATAATCCGGAGGAAACTCAAGCCCGAAACCCAATCCCGCTTGGGGTTTGGTCCTTAGGGGCTGCGAGTTCGGAGGAACCCTGTTTAGACAGCCTAAAGCCTTTCAAAGCCTCCCATGCACACTGTGCCCATTTCTCTGAAAAGCAAGGTTTAGGGGTTTAGGGTTGATGGTTTAGGGCTCAAAAGCACTTGTACGATGACGCGCATGGTCCCAAAACCTAAACCATGAACCCCTAGAACCCTGCAACCCTAAAACCCTACAACGCTAAAACCCTACAACCCTGAAGCCCTACAACCCTAAAACCCTACAACCCTAAAACCCTGAAACCCTACAACTCTAAAGCCCTGAAACCCTACAACTCTAAAACCCTACAACCCTAAAGCCCTACTAAAACCCTTCCGTCGGACATGTTCACTTGCAAGTGTTTGCCTACTAAAACCCTACAGCCCTAAAGCCCCAACCCCATACTTGAGGTCCAGATGAAACGGAGCCGCGAAGGGCGACCGCACGACCAATGCCGCTGCCAGCCCCAGTAATCTTGGATGCAGGGGTGTAGGGTCAAGCGGAGTAAGGGTTTGGGGGTTCAGGGTTTAGGGCCTAAGAGCTTTTAGGGTTTAGGGTTTAGGGTTTAGGGTTTAGGGTTTGTTTAGGGTTTAGGGTTTAGGGCTCAGGATTTCCGCTGTAGGGTTTAGGAGTTGAGCGTTAGGTGCTTATGCGGTTGTAGCGATCTTCGTGGGTCGGCCGCACTTCAGATTTACACAGCAGCTCCGTAGTGCTGCGACGAGACATGCAACCTCCTTCGTACGAGAGCCCAGCTACCCTTCATCCTGGACTATTCCGCGAAAGGTCGTAAGATATCGGGGGCTCCGTATTCTGATTTACAGCAGAATCCAAAAAAAAGAAAAATATACCTAAGCTTTAGGACGAACCTGGAGCCTGGGGGGTTAGGGTTTAGGGCCTAAGGGTTCAGGGCTCGGGGTTTAGGATCCTCAGCCCCTCAAACCCCGAAACCGGCAAGAGCCCAAAAGCCCTCGACACACAAGAAAACCCTGAACCCCTTAGGGTTTAGGGGCTTTAGGGCTTTAAGGCTTTAGGGTTCAGGGTTTGGGGTTTAGGGCTTAGGGTAAAAGCCCTTTCAAAACCCTCAACCGCAGCAGCCTTCAGACCCTGAAGACCCGACTGAGAAAAGCCGCATGGAAGACCCGGAGCTTAGCCGGCAGAAGGCTTAGCGTCTTGAGGTTAGGCTTTTGCGGCTATCCATTTTTTTTTTGAAGGCCCTCTTCCCTGCTTCCGCTAAGAGGCCCTGCTGGGCTTTTGGGGTTTTGGGGTTTTGGGCTTCTGGATTATGGGGTGTGGCTTCGGGATCTCGGCTTCGCCCTTACCTAGAACCCACGGTTTGGGGGCTTTAGGCGTTAGGGGTTTAGGGTGGAGGTTTTCGGGCTTAGGTTCTAGGTGTTTTGCTTTAAGGTTTAGGGTTTAGGGTTTAGGGGTTTCTCACCATGGCTTGGCCCTCAGCTGTGTAAGCGGGCGTCTCGCTTCAAAGGTCAGGGGCAGTGAAGTACACCATGGAGCCTTGTAAACCCTGAAGCCCGAAACCCCCAAATCCTGCCGTAAACCCCTGAACCTTCATCCTTTAACCCCTGAGCCCTGAGCCCAGCTTACAGTGGCGCAAAAAGCCCGACAAGCCACTTACAAATCCTTCTCAACCTTTTTACACCCCTTCTACACCCTTCCAAACCACTTCTACACATTCTACACCCATTCTAAAACCATTCCAAACCCCTTCTGAACCCTTCTAAACACCAAAACGCCTCCAAACCCTCCTACACCCCTTCCAAGCCCCTCTAACCCTAAACCCTAAACCCTAAACTCCAAACCCTAAACCCGAAACTCAAACCCTAAACCCTAAACCCCAAAAACCCTAAACTCTAAAAGGTACACCCCTTACACCTGACCACCGGAGCGCCAGCACGCAGCGTCCTCGGAGGGCTCCACGTCGCCTGAAACCACTGGATCTCTAGGAAGCGGGAGGGAAGGTGAGAGTAGTGTTAGGGTTTACGGTTTATGGGTTTAGGGGTTTAGGGTTTAGGGTTTGGGGTTTAGGGTTTAGGGTTTATGGGTTTAAGGGTTTAGGGTTTAGGATATAGGGGATAGGGTTGAGGTTTTAGGCATGCGGGGAGGGGGGTTGTGTGCCTTGTTTTCGCTTCTTCTTGTGGGTGGGGGTTAGAGCTTAGGGTTAAGGCTAGCAAAGTTTAGGGGTTAGGGTCGGAGTTGGTTTTTGAGTGCAAGGTCTGGGGGGGTTGGACGTCTTGGGGATAGGATTTAGTAGGGTTTGCAGGGCTTTGAAGGAGCTTTGTAAGATTTAGGCATCTCAGGTTGATAGGGCTGGAAGAGCTAGTTTTTGCAGGATTCGCTAGAGGCTTAGAGGTTCGGGGTTCAGAGCGTGTGATTTAGGGCTTGGGGCTTCGGGTTCAGTGTATGCGTGCATGAGGTTTAGGGCTTGACGTTTGGGGTTTGCGAGTTGGGTCTGGCGCTTGGGGTTCAGGAGGCCTTTGGGTTCATGGTTTTGAGATCTTGGGGGATTGGGTCTGGGGTTCGTGGCTCAAGGTTCAGGCTTCAGAGCCGTCGCTTCACGGCTGTGCTACAAGTATCCCGAAACCTTATGTAGGGGCCTTAAGAATTAGAATAGGGTTTGGGGGCGTATTATACTATAATTTATTATAATAAGGCAACCCCAAAACCCTATTCTAATTATTAAGGCCCCTACATTAAATGCCAAAGTCAGGCCTCCGCCACGCCGTCACCGCCGCCAGTGCCGCAGCCGCTGCGGCCACGGGGGCAAACGGACATCGCATGACGGCCGGGCCATCCATCGCTCAGGTGTGCCCTCTTCGGAGGCTTACGAGACTTCAGCTCACGCGACCTCAAGTCCCAAACTCCAGAAAAACCTCTGTCCTTGTCTTGGCTCAGGGATTTGATGCTTTCAAGCTTCCATTCCCTGGCGTTCCATGACGGGCCCTGGGCTGGGTGAGGCTTCTATGGAAGCTTTGCCGGAACTGTAAAAAAGCTGCATGACTGTAAGGGCTTATCAGGATTTTTGAGTAGAGGCTTTCGGGTTTGGACTTTTCGTGGCTTGGGTTCATGGAGTTGCGGGTCAAGAGAAACCTGCCAAGCTTGTGACAAAGCGCGAAACCCTAAAACCCTAAATCCTAAAACCCTAAACCCTAAAACCCTAATCCCTAAAACCCTAAAGCCCTAAGCCCTAAACCCTAAAAGGAGAGCCAAGAGAGTCGAACCAACAGGCCCAGCCCTCAGCCCTAAAACCCCCAAAATCCTGAAAGCCTAAACCGTCCACCCTAGAGTCGTGGGCTCTCCACCCTACACCCGAGTGTGGTACACCCAAACACAGGCTCCTGAAATTGGGGCATATCCCTTGATTAAGCTACAGAAGGATCCTTAAAAGGATGTGAAGCGTTGTGCTCTTAATTGATGTGTGGTGCAAGGGCTTCGCAGTTGAGCGCCCGATGTCGGTGCTAAGAAGATAAGGTAAGAACCTGGCTAAGAAACCCTGGCCCTATGACCCAAAATATACGAGAGTTCATGTCAAGAACCTTAATAAAGGCCCAGGGTTTCTTGATCAGGTCCCTATATTAATTGGCGTTCAGGATTTCGGCACTTGAAGCTTGCATTGGATTCTCACAGTGTTTGGTGGGGTCTCCAGGCGCTGTAAGGTGTAGATAAGGCTACCTCACATGCGTTTCGTTGTGGGTTGTCGGTGGATTCTTATGCGCATTCAAGAGGTCTAGAGCACAATACCCCACAAATGAGCATTGTACCTCAAATCATGTCGAGGATCCCTGTGCATTTGTTACAGGATGTTCCTGAGCTTGGTGGTCTTGTGCGCTTCTTGTGGACCTAGCAGATTTATCTCTTGTTTCACCACGTGGATGTCGAAGTGGAGGGCTGCATGCTTCGGATTAGATGTGTGATTGGAGCTTGGCGCACCCGACCAAATCCTGAAGCCTAAACCCCTGCAGAACGGGCTTCGGCGAAAGCACTCCTGCAATGAACCGGACGACAAGCAAACGGCGCCTGCCCAAAAGGATCTTTGTCGGCTTCACGGGCTCATGGACTTTGGGGCTTGTGGAAAGACCCTATTCTCATTCTTCACGCTCATGTCGTCATCTAGAGGCCTTGACAAAACTAGAATAGGGTTTTGAGTCAGGTATCTACTGTAGGAGCTATGCTTATATTAAGAATGAGGGTTTAGGGTCTAGGGCAGGATCGGGGTTTGGGGTACTTACCATGGTCTCAAGGAACCGCAAAGACCTCAGAGGCCAGAGGCTCCCCCTGGGATTGCGCGTTTTAGGGGTTTTAGGGTTTTAGGGTTCTCGGGTTTAGGGCTTTAGGGTTTTAGGGTTTAGGGCTTGAGGGTTTAGGGTTTAGGGTTTTCGGGTTTAGGGTTTAAGGTTGTGGAGTTCGGGCATTGTTGGGCCAAGAAGAAGATCTAAACCGTTTGGCTCTGAGTTCCGGTTTTGGGGTCTCAGGGTTTAGGGTTTAGGGTTTAAGGTCTCATGGTTCAGGGTTTTGGGGGGTTACACATCGAAATCTTAGAGCCAGAGACATGTTTTAAAGCTCAAGCTAACTGAGCTTAAGCAACTTCGAAAGCTTATAAAGCTTACCAGCTCAACTTGGTGCTAAGAAGGGTTCAGGGCTGCGTGTGGAGGACCCTGGTCGGGGGCTTGTGGTCTGAAAAGGAAATGGGCTTAGGGTTTAGGGTTTAGGGAAGCTTGAGTTGCAGGGACGGGACGGGACGCCTCATGGAGGATACCGAGGAACTACGTCTCTCGACAGTATACCCCAAAACTGTGAGCCCTGGATGCCAAACGCAACTCTACACCCGAAATCCTCGAACCCTCAGGCCACGAATCCTGGACCAAAGACCACCCGGGATCCTCCAATCCGAAATCCCTGAACCCCCCGCACCAGGGCATCCAAGAATCGGGCCTGGCCACTCGCCGGGCGCAGCCTGCCCACGAAGTCAGCCCAAAAGAACAACGAAGCTCTAAAACATATTGGCTATTCGAAACCCGTTTTCCTTCTAACGACTCTATCTTGTAAGTATGCCGTAGGACAACCTTCAAGCTTGAAAGAAGTTGTGGACCGGCTTTGCAACATCGAGTTGAGGTCGCGGGTTCAGGCCGCAGCGAGAGTTGATGCCGCAGAGTTCTACGTATGGAAACCTGCCGGCGGTATGCACACTAGCCCAGGGGCTGAGTGCCCAAAAAAGGTGAACCTTTGAACCTATCTATAGTAGGGTTTTTATAAGCCCCAAAAGGTTAAAGGTTACCTACTCAGCCCCTAAGCTAGAAGACAGATCGGTTGCCAATTTCTGTAAGTTTCATCAAGATTAAGATTGGGACTCCCTTCTCTGAGGACCGCATGGTAGCCTTCAAGCCCAAGCCTAGCTCCGGGAATGACTCCCGCTGTGGAAAGCCTACTCTGCATCCCGTTGCCTTGGGATTCCGGCTTTGGGCTCTCGGATTGAGGCTCATGAAGTATTTTGCGGGCTAAAGCCAAAACCCTAAACCCGAAAAGCCCTAAAAAGCCCTGACGCCTTTAGGGCCCACCTGGAAGGATCAATGCCCGCAGCCGTAGGCCACGAGCTAACCCCTGGAAGTCGTAAAGTTGAGCCCTGAAGCAACCTTGCACTCCGCCCCAGGGTTCAGGGTTTAGGGTGTATAGAAATTGTTAAGGGCTGGAGGCGGCGCGGGCTCCTGGCTGGATGGGGCAGCCGGGGCTAGAAGGGGGGGGTCAGGAGCTGGGGGCTGGGTGCTGGGTTGGGCTGGCTGGGCTGGCTGGGCTGGAACCTGGTGGGTGGCTGGGGCTGAGCTGAAAGTTCAGTTTGCTGGGTGGGCTGGGTGCGGGCTGGGTTGCTGGGCTGGGCTGGTGGCGGGCGGCTTGTGCTGGGCCATCGTGGGGTTGACTTGCATAACCCTGAAACGGAAAGTTTATGGATCCGACCAAACAAAAGTTTCCGGTTTTGGGTTGTGGGTTTGGGGTTTTGGGTTTCGGGTTTAAGGGAAAAGCCAAGGCCAACCTTGCCAAAGGCCCGAAAGCCTGACGCAGCAAAAAACAGGTTTTAGGGTTTAGGGCTAAGGACAAGCCATACACCAAGACTAGAACACGAAACCATTGAAACTAGAAAGTCCAAAATCCAGCACCACCCTGAAAACAAACCTCGAAGCATGAACCATGATGAACCCTAAACCCGAAAGCTCGAAAGCAAGACCCAAACCAAAAACACGTCCGCTTGCGGTGTCGACGCCTCGCAAATCCCATCGAGGCAACGGCGTGTCGCCTTTGGCCACCGGGCCGAGGAGGGTTTAGAGGGCCCCCTCAGTCCTGTTTACAGCTGGGTGTATGGAGGTCAAGTTCTGGTATCCTAAACACAAGACCCCGAATGCAGCAACCCCAAACCCTTTGCACAGCACTACACCCAATCAGGGTTCAGGGTTCAGATCTGTACCGTAACTGAAGCGGGCTGCGGGATTTCGGATTAAGGCGGTAGGATGGGGCTTGGTCGGATATGGGGACAAGGCAGTCAGTCCAGATCAACCTCATCTGACTCCGCGCTGTTTTCCGCAACAGTCTGCGAAACGCCAGAGCTGCATGCGAATAACACTCACCACTAGAGAGCTGTCCAAAACTGCTCCTTGGGTTCCCCTGAATCAAAGCAGTTTCAAAAGGGACTTGCTCTCTGAGATACAGCAGGAGCTCTTGCCACTCCGCCGAAGCCACTTGCTACAACCTACTTACTACGTCGCCTGATTCCTCCAGAAGCGTTGTGACGCCTTCACCTCCGGAAAAAATCCTCATTGCCGAAGCCTTAAACTCCAACAGCAGGACCCTAAACCGTGAACCTGTAAACTTGAAAGCCCCAATCCTCAGTCCTGGGATCCTCTTTGTAAGAAACTCCAACCGGCCCTAAAGGCCCTAAAGGCCCTAAAGGTCCTAAACCCTAAACCTTGAAGGCAGCCCTTATTGGGGACGCCCCAAGCGGTACCCTTTCAAGGAACCCTCATGGGAAGAGGAACCCTCAAAGCCCGAAAAAGGAGCCAGGAAGGGAGCTCTTGCAGGGGAGCCCAGTAGGAATTTTGAAAAGGACCCCTGTTTTGTACCCTTAAGGTTTAGGGTTTAGGGTTTACCCTTAGAAGGACCCTTGGAACGACCCCTCTGTCTTGAACAGCCCCCAG
Organism: Symbiodinium necroappetens; assembly: GCA_905231915.1. NCBI lineage: Eukaryota > Dinophyceae > Suessiales > Symbiodiniaceae > Symbiodinium > Symbiodinium necroappetens. The sequence goes on from CAJNJA010006772.1 coordinate 14,228, forward strand.
CTGGGCACGGGCCCCTCTTTAGGGCCCCTCAGTAATCAATCTCTGCACACGCTGCGAGGGCTAGGGTTTAGGATTTGGGGCAACCTAAACCCTAAACCCCTAAACCCTAAACCCTAAACCCTAACCCCTAAACCCTAAACCCTAAACCCTAAACCCTAAAGCATAGGGGATTTAAGGGGTTAGGGTGGAGAAGTATAGGGGATCCCAGCACTAACCATCCCGAATTCCATGTTCCAGCTTTCTGGGGTTCACTGCGAGGTTTAGGGTCTAAGGGTTTATAGGGTCTAAGGGTTTATGGGGTTTAGGGTCTAAGGGTTTATAGGGTTTAGGGTCTAAGGGTTTAGGGTTTAGGGTTTGGGGTTTAGGGTTTAGGGTTTAGGCTGAGGAGTTACGGCTAAGGGTGCTCAACCAGCGATAGCCGGTAGTGCCCAAAGCAAGCACGGAGTACCGGCGAACGACCTGGCACTTTCACAGCGAGTAGGGCCCTACCTTTTGGACTAGCAATGTGTTCGAAGAGAATGTGGAGATTTGCTGTCAGTATGAAGGCTTTGTAAGGACAAAACGCCTGGGGCTTCAGCGCAAGAACCCTGTCGGACTTCGGCGTTTTACGAGCTAAGCTTGCAGGTTGAAAAAGGCAAAACTCTGCGGGCACGAGGGGTGTCGGTTCAAAGCTTGGCATCTTGGGTTCAGGCTCAGGAGGGGTTTCTGCGCTCCTCGGCATCCTGAGAAAATAGGAAAACCCGTAACCCAAGACCAACAGCCCAAGCAAATCGTCACCCGACCCAAACCCTGAAACACAAACCCTAAACCCGAAGCCCTAGCCCTAAACCCTAAACCCTAGGCCCTAAACCCTAACCCCAAAGGCCCTAAACCCTAAACCCCAAACCTTAACCGCTTCATGCCAAGAAGCGAAGCAAGGCTGAGGGTGTGCTGGGCGCTTGAAGGACTTCGGATCGAAGCTTCAACATGAACATTACAACAGGAGGTTGGAGGTTAGGCTTTAGGGTTTAGGGTTCAGGGTTTAGGGTTTAGGGTTTAAGATTTAGGGTTTAGGGTAGGACTTACTGTAAGGTTCAGGGTATAAGGCTTCGGGTCTTGCAAGGCTTTGGAGCTCACGACTTCGTGCTCAGGGTTTCGCTTTACATGTTTCGGGTTGAAGAAAGGGCTTTGGGTTTTGCGTCTTGGGTCTGGTGCGTCAGGATCTGGCCAGTAAAGACAAAAACCGCCCCGAACCCCCCGAAACCCTCAACTCTGAACCCTAAACTACATCCTGAACACTGAGCCTAACCCCTGGACCCTAAACCCTGAACTGAATCACCCTAGGCCCTGAACCCTAAACCCTAAATCCCTCCTAAACCCCTAAATCCCCCAAGCCCGCCGCTTCGCCTCTGAAGGGCTCTAGCCTCTAGCCGAGGCAGTGGTAGAAGAGAGCCAGGATACAGACGCCGCGCATCACCTTGTCGAAGTGCAGGTAAGTAGCAAGCAGGCCCTAGACCTAGACCCTAAACCCTAAACCCCTAAACCCAAAACCCTAAACCCTACAATGACAACCCTAAAACCCTAAACCGTTATGGACGCATTGTTACAACAGGTGAAACCCTCAAGCCTAATCCCACGACCTGAGTCCCAGACTCTCAAGGACACCCATAGCGTTAAGTCCTAGCTACTAAATAGACCCTAAACCCCAAAACATGAATCCTTAATCTTCTAGAGTGTCCAACCCTAAGGCCCGAAAGTCGTCATGAAATGCCTACGACACCTTTCTCAAACCCTCTCACGCACAAAAAATAGCGAAACCCCAAAGCCTAAACATAACAAAAAAAAACACGACTAAAACAAAAAAAACTACGCATGCCACACCAACAAAAGCCCGAAGCCCTTCGAGCAAGCGAGCCACCAAGAGCCCGAAGAAGTCGGAAACGATAAGGCCCGGTATACGCTTGTCCGACTCACCTGGGCGGGACGAGAAAAAACAACCCGGTGGAATGGTTCTAAAGGAGTTCTATAAGGGCTCTACGAGGGATTCTATCAGAGTTCTATAAAAGGGTCTCGAAGTTTGTTAGACGGATTGTAGAAGGGTTCTACAAAAGATTTATGAGGCGCTTATAAGGGCTTTTTAGCAGTGTGCTAGACGTGTCTTTGAAGCTGTAGGAGTTTTAGGGAATGGGGTTTCTTGGAGGCTGGACATTTGGGCCTTGAGGAAGTGTGGGTTAACCGTGGGGGCTCTAGGCTTTCAGGGGTTTCGCACTTGCCACTATAGCTCCCAATCTCTACACCTGAATCCCCAACTCTTCTCAGCCCTATACGATCCCTGAGGTGGCCCTTTACAACAACCCCTAGCAATCCTTATCGCATCCAAAAACCCTACAGAGAGTTTAGCGTTTAGGGTGAAACCCTAAACCCTAAACCCTAAACC
>CAJNJA010006773.1:0-16643 GCA_905231915.1 Symbiodinium necroappetens
GTGGTTTCTTGCTCAGCAACCGATCTGTTCGTGGCCACAGTAGGGGCAGCGGCTGCTGCATCATTTGGCGAAGCAGACTGAACAGCTGGAACAGCCTCCCCCATGGACTGGAACTTCATTGTCAGTGGCCGATCTTTCAACAAGCGCTTGAATGTCTCAAAGTCCATACCTTCCACGGATGTAAGTTCGTCCTTTCCCACCTCGGTGAGGACATCTCCTTCGCGCACGCCAGCATCATTGCCAAAAGAATTCTCCGCAAGGCCCTTCACATCAATGCGACCAGGTGGCATCCCGTTAAACGTGATGCCAAGCTTGCCCACTTCCAAGCCTGCGGTGATTGTGTACGTATCCCTCGAACGGTCTGTTGCCGGCATTTCGCTCTGCGTGCGTTGCTCGGTGCCGTGATCCACATGACTGGAAGAAGTCTCCGCAAGGACTGGGGCAGCTGTTGCAATGGCCGGCGCAAGGAACCTCATCTTCAGTGGCCGGTCCTTCAGAAATCCCTTGAATGCCTCCTCGCTTATGCTCTCCAGGGGTTGCAAGTCGTCACTGCCGACTTCTATCAGGACGTCTCCCTCCTTCACACCGCTTGTGCTGCCGAACAGGCCCGCAGCAACGCCCTTGACTTCAATCCTGCCAGGAGGCATGCTGTGGAAGCTGATGCCCAGCTTGCCAGTGTCAGCACTTGCCGCCACTGTATACTCAGTTCTGGAATGTTGCCGAGGAAGCTCATGCTCTTCAATGGGTCGCCGTGCTTTCTGCAGAGTCTGAAAACGCAGCCTCAGAGGCCGATCCTTCAAAAAGCTCTTAAAGGTCTCGGCACTCATGCCATCCAGTGATTGCAAGGAATCTCTACCGGCATCGGTGAGCACATCTCCCTCCTGCACGCCTTTGTCGCTTCCGAAAAGACCTTCTGTGACACTCTTGACCTCTACTGAACCGGGTGGCATTCCATGAAATGTGACGCCAAGCTTTTCGTTTTCGTGATCTGCGGCGACAGTGTACGAGCTGTGAGGGCTTGAGAACCTCAAGCGAATCGGGCGTCCTGCTAAGCGTTCTTTAAACTGGTTCTCCAGCATGTCAAGGAGAATGCCGTCTACTTCCAAGAGCTCGTCTCCGGCCTGCACTCCATGTATACAACCGAAGGATTCTTGGGTCACGACTTTCACGAAGATCTTGTCAGGAGTGCCGCTGAACTGGATGCCAAGTTTCCTGGGATTCGATTGGAGGGGTGGGCGCATCCGGGTATTTAGCTAAGTTTGAATGCGTCTGCTCCAGGAGTGCCCGTTTCGCTGCGTACTAGCAGGATCAGCCGAAGCATAGCACACCAAGGCTCTGTACATCCTGTCCGGCCACGACAGAGTACTGCCGCAAGCTTATGCATGCACAAGCCAGGCACAAGATCTCTGGACCGTCGACAGCTCCTGAAGGCTGGAGGTGCTAGCATTGACATGTTGACGCTAGCCATAGCCTGAAGCCAAATACTCTCCTGCAGATGTCTCGGGCAAGAGTCGCGGACCCAGTGGTAGCCCGCGTTACACGCAGTCTTCATGAGAGAGAAACGAGATGCGAATCCGGAGCGCCCCTTTTCTGCACACAGCAGACATGTCTCGTGTCACCAGCATCGTCCCATCAAAGACCAGGAGCGCTCGCCGCGCTCCCAAACCGACGGATGCGATCCTGAGCAGACTCAGACATTTCGCACACTGCCTGGTTCTGGACAGCTGTGGACTCTGACTCCACGAAGCGCCCCTCCCTTACCTCCCCGTCCCTTTCCCCTTGCCAGAGATCCGTTCATCATCTCATACCAGCTTCCTGTTGTTCGGCGCAAGTGGGCGGGCAGCCACCCTGCATGACCAGGCAGATTAGCATTGTGCACTGCCAAGAACTTCGGCTTGCACGCCGTATCTAACAGCGGCCAAACACCTCGTAAGTCCAGTGGAGGGTCCAGCATCACCAAGTCAAGACTTCCGATGCTGCTGCACAGCGCATTGAAAACACCCAGATTTTCGAAGACGTCTCCGTGCAGAATCCACACGCCAGGATTCTCCTTCACCAGAGCTGCCATGCGACTGTTCAACCCTTCTGGCCGAGCCAAGGAAAGGATCTGAGTTGGAATTCCCACACTCTCCAGGATGTTTTGAGCATGATAGGCGTTTCCCAGATGTCTCTCCATAGTAAAGAAGTACGACCCTCGCTTTGGTCCTTGACGCCGGTGCGAAGCTCCCGACAAGGCGTGTGCCAGCAGTAGAGTCGAGCCACCACCAACCCCGGTGAAAAGTTCTAAGGCACTGTTCATGCCCCGTGCGAGGCACCAAAGTGCCCGACCAAACTTGCAGGACCGGGATATACAGCCAAGCTCGCTCGCTTGTGTACCTCTGAGAGAACACTAAGCATGTCTAAACCCAGACCTTACACATCTGAAGCTAAGGCAGCAGGAAATCTTCAACCAGAGGAGATCTGGATCGTGCCACTAGAATTTTGGGCAGCACACCCCGTTTTACAACCCTCTGCCTGGGAAAAAAGATATTGCTGGGGGAGGCATATCCGAGTCCATTGGTTCGCAGGTTCCTGGTGCTTCCACCAGCGTGTTTTGAAATCCACACTTGGAAGCCAGGGTATGCTCACAGCTTCGAAGAGACAGCCTGGTACGCCGTGTGTCATTCAGAACGGGTGAGCAGCGATATTCCGTCGCAGCGGCACCTGCCATGATGAGGTAGACAGCGACATCCCTTGAAGCCACCATTGCCCCAGCGGTCTTAAGTAGTCTTAATCTTTCGTTTTCTTGCACCTTCCGGGGGTTTTGTATCTTGCTGAGTGATGCCCCGTTGTTAGATGCTACAGATGCTACATTCTTGCGAACTTAACTTCCACGGGTCCTATGTGCTCTACATCAATTTGGGCTCGCTTGCAGACGCCAGCGTGAAGCGGTTCTGTTCAGGCGAGCATGAGATTGCGGTGGAACCATCCTTTTGCACTCAGCGGAGAAGGCACAAACTTGTGTCACGGAGGTGGCATGTCAGGCTGGCCTGATGAGCAGTCGACAAGACCCTCTCACAAGGATGGAAAGATATACACACTCACTAGCACTCGAAAGAGCAGAATGCCTGTCAGCACCGAGGAGTAGTAGTCGTTGTAGTCAAGGCGTGTCGCCAAGTTGCTCAGGAAGTGCTCATACCGAGCTTTGGACTCTTGCCTTGATGCGAAAGTCTGTGAAGAACTGCTCACCGATTGCATTCTAGCGGAACTCTTGAAAAGCTGTTCGCACTCGAGCTGCTGGATCTGACGCAGAAATGCTTGCAGCTGGCTTTCAAAAATGGTCTTCCATTTAGCCATCATCTTCGAATAGTGCCTGTGCAGTGTATGGAAGGGCTCTTTGTTGAAATTCTGGCTTGGGTGTGAACATGCGGCATGATGTAACATGGATTGAATCCGCCGAGGCCGGAGGTCTACGGCACTTAGATCTATACAAGCACAGTCGACCTGTAGCCCAGCCCCGGTCTTCCCCTCCCAGGATGCCACTTCCACCGGTGAGCCAGATAGGAGAAGCTCTCGTGGGAAACCCCGTCCACCGCGAGCCACTGCATGGAATAGTCTCTGCCCGATGCGTGCAGCACCCAACTTGACTTCACCAGACTCGGACGTCAGGCTTCGCGGGAGTTTATTTCCACCGGCCCCAAGTTGTTGAATCAAATTTTCAGTTCCCATTCATCAGCGGTCTGCATGCAGAGAGAATTCTGCTATGCCATGTGCCTCTGTGATAGAAGGGATAGATATCGCCTCACTTCTCAGCAAATCTGCAGTGCAGTTAGCTGATGATGCAAGAGCCCGGGAGATCCCGAGAGCACAGTGCTGCACGAATCTGCCGAGGCTCTGCGTGCTGTGCCGCGCCTTTGCCAGCCTGCACGGAGCACAGAGTCGGTCGAAACGTGGTTCTTCCCAGCAAACACACCCTCCGCTGTCGCTTCCGCCTTCTCTCGGCAGGAGTCTTCCCATCCATTGGCTCTTCCAACGGCTCCACCCCAATACTGTGCGAAAACCTGCCAGCCGTTGCGTGTCAAAAGCATGGGGCTATCATCGGATGCCGTGCCTCCGCAGATTGTGAGCGAAGGTCAAGCATGTTTGCAACACTTTCGAGAGATGCCTTCCGTAGCAGCCACACAGACTTGTATTGCAAGCGGCATGCTGCACTGTCAACCGTGGAATTCATGACCTGTAGAGGTCTCTCTCGGTAAGAACAACTTCGCGCAGGCAGGCTTCCAGAAAACTTTCATGACCTTAGCTAAAGTTCCCACAATCCGCAAACGTGCTATGAAAAGCGCTGCTTGCTCCAAGCCCTTCAAGTCTAAGCCATTCTAAGCCTGAGGCAATGTAGCACATCATCGATTGTCTCCGCTTGGCGCAGTGTTGCCAGGAACTCATGCGATTTCGGCTCCAAGACTTCCACTGTGACATAGTATATATAGTCACGGCAGAAGTGCAGCATCCGCTGCCGAAGAGAATAGTACCTAGGCTGGGTAATTCGGGACAGTCTGGGATGCCTTCTTGTGCAGACCTTGTTTACTAGTTGGCAGACGTGGCACGGGCTGAAACTAGAGTCCAAGCCCAGCTCTTTGGTGCATTGATGGTCCACCCAGACTTCCACAAGCTTCCGTTCAACGTAGCGGCAGTAGAGTAGGTGTCGGAAGATGACCTCTCATGATTCGCATTTCTTGTGCCAGGCCACCAGGCAAGCGGGCACGTGATCTGCGACATTGCCGTGCCCTTGCCTGGTACTTCAACAAGATGGTGCGAGAGAACAGAATTGAAAGAGGCCAAGCAGTACGGTACTTCAGCGTGAGGCATCGCACACCAGAGCCATCATTCCCGACACCTCAACATGGCTCTTGCGTGCAGCAGCGAACGGCATGAACCGATTGATTGCAAAGCGTGGACAGGTAATGCACAGTCAAGGACAGAAAGCCTGCGATGTTTCATGTGTGCTTTTCTGACTAGGAGAGCATTGAGACTACTTATACTTCAGGATAGTTAAGTGAGTTCAAGGTCGCACGTGCGTGGTCTGCTCAGCAACACTGTCTTGGTGGCATTTCAATGCTTTGCATTGCTCTTTCGCTATGCTTCATCAATCGTTGGCCCCAGCCACAGGTGGCCCGGAGCTTGTGTTCGTATCCTTCTGGAACACTTCGAGTTCACGGCTACAAATATCAAGAAAGATGTGTACTCGATGACATCTTCTCTTTGCCGTTTCCGTAGTTTCAAGCTGGGATCGGACGGCTCCCCGTCTGCTCATCCTCCGGCCCTCTGCAAACAAACCCTACAACATCCGTGCAGCAGAAGACTTCTACTTGTGCGAGTCCTCACTGCGCCAAGGCATGTTTAAACGCCTCCACGGGGCGCAAGTCTTCACTTCCGCTATTCATCAATGTCCACCACGCACCCCGACCGGGCGCTTGGGATCTGCTAGCTGCTGGTAATTAACCTGTGGCCGCCAGTGGCCGCTTTAACGATGTACCCAGTGCTCATACATCGCATGGGCCTGACCGTGATTGGCGGCGCTGCTGCCCAAAGCTCGACGGAAGAAGTGCCGTTTTCTGCTACTTTCTGGAGCAACGGCGAGTTGCAGTTGCAGGAATCCACGTTGTGATCAAAAAAAGTGCTGCAGGACCCCTGCCAGCCACCACCAGGGCTCCAAAGCTTTGAATTTAGATAGCGAAGACCTCTCAAGACCTTTCAGACCGTACCACCAGGTCCCACAGCTCCACCCTGATCTTCCATCATGAAGAAAATGAACCTTGAGCTTTCGTCCGCATGCAAAGCCGTCATGCAGGCCTTGCTCGATTCTCTGGTCGCCACAATGACTTGGCGGGGTCGCCAAAGAGGCATTGGATCCGGAGCATGCGAACGGTACTGCACTTTGTGCCTTTTCGCTCTCCAAGCGTGACCAAAGCTTCCTCGATGAAAGAAGCAAACCCTACGAGACCGCTTTCCAACGGAACCTGGACTTCCATGGCGGTGTTGTTGAATCCTCGAGTAGGAATGCATCGCAACATGCAAGACATGGTTGGCGAACCGAACCATGCGATCACTCTCGGAAGTTTCACCGGAGCAGAGTGTGGATCGAACACGTAGCCTCATTCGGGTCGACGTCAAGATATTCAGGGGACAGCTCTTTGCGAGTGTGCAGATTCCCCACCCTGAGCTCCCACAGCCGCCATAGCCTGAAAGTAAAAACGCTTACAAACACCTCTGCTTTCAACTTTCGTATCGCGTCTCTGCCCCAACTCAATCCAGAACACTGGCATGCAAAAGCCAGCTGTTGAACCGATGCCCGTAGAAGGATAACAGCGCGGAACGGCCCCCCAAAATCACCCTAAACGATCATGGCTAAATTTCGGGAAGCTGCTGGCTGAAGGTGCAGAGGCAGCAACCCCCGAGATGGAAGCTTCATCCTGCCGTGGCGCAGGCAGAGAGAAGCAGAAATCCTTCGTGGCTTCAGCTCTGCCTGCCACTACCAAACCACGTTACACACAGCCGGAGACAAGGAACACACACACACACACAAACACATGAACCATATTATGAACATCCAGAGCGATCTTGCAATTGTACAAAATCTTACATGGTAGCCGGTAGTGGCTGCCGCAGACAACCCAAACCTCGGCCGTCAGAAGCCCACCAACACAGGCAGACTGAAGCTTATCAGACTGAAATGTTACAGTTTGTGTCGCATTAATGCTCCAGGAACGGCATGGAACGGCTTCCTTGTCCGGATCTTCAGCGGATCCTTTTACCATTCTGTGGCATGCGTCCTGCAGGCCACAAGCAATCTATTGAGTCTCCAGCTGACACGCGGACAAGAAGACGAAAGCCGACGAAGTAGCTGTTCTACACAACACACAATCGAATTGCTGAGCATCCTTACTTTGCATGATGAACTCCTGTCACTGGGCAGGCCCGGTCCTCCACGCGAAAAGAATGGAGGCCGCAGGAGATGTCTTCACGATATGGGTCGGTAGCCAAAGAGGACGCACGCACAGCCAAATCAAGAAGGCCATCCAACCTTGGATTTCGTATTCAGTGGCGGCTCGCTTACGGGACATGTTCCCCGACTTCGGAGGCCGACTTTACTCAGACATCCCCCAACCGTCATCCAAACCTTGCTGGCGCCAAACTCCTGAAATTCTCCGTGACGTTGAAAGTGGACAACGTCTCAGGCTTTGGAACAACTGCAGTTTTTGCTCTTCCTTTGCAAGTTTTTCCGGCCTTCACGTCACTTCACGTGTCATGTCGGGGACTGATAAAACACGCTGCACCTTGCCCCAAATACAACCCTCTACCAGCTTTCTTGCAGCCTTGCGAGCCAGCAGCCGGGCCAATGGTATCTCTTCTGCAGGCCGTTCCAGCTCTCCAGCGGTATCCAAGAAGTGTCCGAACCAGTCCGCCTAGAACTCTCACATCAAGGATGCAATGGCGATGGCTTGTCCAGGCCTTGCTGAGGAAGAAGAAATGACGCAGGGACTTCAGCCGACCCAGAAGGTCGAGGCCTTCCTCAACGAAGGCAAACGTCATGGCAAATGGAGATCTCGCACAAAAAACACAGCTGCAGTCGTCAAGATCGCAAGCAAGATTCCGGCTGCGGCTTCATGAAAAGATCAAGTAAAGCTGCAGCTGCACGCCGGTATGCCACATCTATGGCCTGCTTAACAAACGCAAGTGACAAGAGAGAGGGTCTATTGCCTCTATTCATCTATTCCTCGCAACATGCTTGGCTTGATCTATCTTCAATGCCACAGCTCTGGCACACAAACAAATGATACCCTGCCCAAACTCGCTTCCTCGGAATGCATCCGGAAGTCTCTAAATGGCTGTTCATATCTGAACGACCTATCATCAGCGCGAACTAGCACCGTATCCACAATCATACTCAACAAAAAAGACTCGCTATTGTACTGCTCGAAAACTGGTAAGGGAATGCACACAAGTCATGACACACCGCTTGCTTCGTCTGAAGCTCCGCAGAGCTTTCCTCCCCAGTAACAGCTCCACGAAACACCGCAAGTTTCCTGCATGATGTCATCTACTGCGACAGCAGAAACACTTCCGCAGGCAGATTGCGGAGTCAAATGGGATTTTGCGACATGTAAATAGTGTGGGGTCGGGGGCACAGACGCACATCGTTGCAGGGTGTCGGGTGGTGGGTCATGTGTCTGCTGTTTCTCATAGAACTTCATGAACTCCCACAGCCAGGCTGGACACGGAAGAGGCTTGGGACTCGAAACGGATCTTCGTGTTCTATCTTAAACTTAGATCCCACAGACCCACATTTCGACTGAATCTTGACCTTCTGCCGAACTTCAACGCAATTTGGACGAAGCCTTGGAGTCCGAAGGCGCGAGAGGCTGAGGAGCATGCGGTACACCTGCACCTATCCTTCAAATTCAGAGTGCAGGCCTCGGCATAATCTCGCCGGCTCCGGGAGTAGCGGAAGGGTGCCCGTCCTCCTGCTGGCTCTGCCAGTTGTCTGCCAGCTGCCGAAAAATAGATGTGAAGGTACTTTCCTGCATGGCTCAAGACAGCCAGTGGCATGTGCCCCCATGCTGTTCTGCTGCCTTTGCTTCTCCCTGCCTGCATGAAGAATACGTTCCCGGCCAGATGCCAAGAACTGAGGAACAGCCCTGCAGCATCTCGGCAATCAAAGGGTTTATGCTGGTTGCTGGTTTACGCTTTTAGAGGGATGTAGTTGCAATCAACGATCGACCGCACTAAACAAAAAACGAAGTGTCGTTCTTCCCCGCCACACCCCTCTCGCCATCATTCTTGTACGTGGTGGTCAGGAATGTGTCTCAATCACATGTACAGTCTGGCAGGTCTTCGGGAAGTCTTGGTAGCTGAGGCCAGCATGCTTCCCAAACCATCTTCCTCCTGCCTAATTCCTTCCCTGCAGCAATGACTGGCTAAGATTATGCCACAGAGTCCTGGGTGCAGTGGCACTGGCGAAGCATGGATTGGAAAACGCCGGCCAACTTGGTGGCGAAGGTGCAGCACTTGTTGTATCTCAGCCAGGTTTGGGTGAGTGCAGACCTAGGGCCTGGGTCTTCCAAGCAATCATTGTTACAGAGAGGCAGCGCACTGACTGTGGCACACAGAACCTCCTCCCTGGGCACACGTTGCACAGGAGCGTTTTTGTTTGAGGCGGGGCCACAACACTCCAACTCCACGACGGCAAGTGGTGTCCGGGCGCATTTCATACCACGACACCATCCCTCTTACTGAGGTGATGTTGGAGCTCAATGCCGCGCCAGATCATGCAAAGGTGGTCGCGTCTAACCGATGGCAGAACCATTTGTGCCAAACCCCGGGCTGGTCCGAACTACTCACTGGCTTTGAGCTTTGTCCATGGTGACTGAGGGGTGGCCCAAACACATGCACAAAATGCACATACGATCGTCCGCTTTGCCCCCCCTCAGTCATCGTGATCTGGTTCTTTCTCCCTTTCTCTCTCTACAGGATGCGAAGGGGTTGCTGTCTCTTTCTCTGTCTCTCCGCACCTTTTTGTGCGATTGTCCTTCGTTGCAAATCGTTTTGCTTCTTCTTATGAACTGTGTTTCGCAGCCTCTCATCCAAGGTGAAGTGCTTCTGCCAGAAATCCGCTGCTGGACCGCCAGTTCGTTCATCACGGATTCGAGAGCTTTCAGACCTCGGCCGCCGAAGCGAGATAAACGATGACACATAGAAACCTGTTCAACCACACGCTGAAAGATGCAGCGGCTAAATAAGCGAGACAAGCCGCACGAAGAATTCACCATACGGATCTTGTAGCTGGCCCTCATAGACCCACAGGGACACCATATCAAAGTACGGCCGCGAAGCCTCCAGAGCCCCAGGGAGGATCCGGAGGTGGCAATATTCTAACATGGCCATGTCCACTCTATGCCTGAGATCAAGCAGACTCGAGACTGCCCCAAAACACTAGCAGACCCAGCTGCCTGCTGCAGTAGGTGTTCACACAGATCTTGAGCTGCAGCAAGACCGGTCTTCGTCATCACTTCTTCAATTCCTCATGAAGAGAACATCATCGGATTATGCCCTAATGCAGATGACTCTTGACACACCCGCAACAAATCAACTGCCTCGCAGCTGCCATTCAAGACAGCTCCGCCCAGTTGGCCAAATACATGCGCTGTAATTCGATGCCTTAGAAGATAAAGCGCCCATAGCGAAAACTCAGCCGAGACTTCCAGAAGGCCGTTTACCAGCATGACGGCCCCAAGGAAGTCTGGAGGTTGTGTACAAAAGCTTCACTTTACAGTGTGAGGCACTCCACTGACACACATGAAGTCCCAACGTCTGGCTGCAGTGTTGAGAACCGTTCTTCCCCCCCCGCTGAGCACTTTCAGGTGCAGGTCGGTGTTCGACAATCCACGGTAAGTCTTCTCAAAGGCCAGTCTGAGTCTTTCACGGGCCCAAGCAAGCTTCGGCTGGGGTTCAGCCCCGGGCCCTGTACTAATCAGGAAAAGGGAGACTTCGCATCAGCAACATCTTGCAAAGGCGCCGCGCCTACACCCTCCGAAATTTCTCCGAAAAACAACAAAAGGTCACTCCTGGAAGCAACTCTCACGCCAAGCATGAACAAATGAACAATTCGGCTTTAATTTTTGCTGTTTGTGCACGACAAAGCCCAAGCTGCAAGAGGGCGAAGGTGTCCATGGAAGCCTGGGATTGGTACCACAACTCTGCCAAGCTCAGTTCGCCAGCGCGAAACGCTGCTTCCCACCGAGCCACCTGTCACAGGTGCAGTGCAAAAAATGTTGGAAGAAGCCACGGGGTAGAGAGTGGTGGCATCCACAAGGACTTCTGTTCTTTCATAATTTATACTTTCTACTGGATCTGTGTACACGATTTCGTGTGCTCGGTATCATCATCTTCATAGTTTGTCACACTCACGAGCATGGGCCCAGATCCAGAAACAGAATCCTTGACTCGTTCTTCGGTGTAGACAAGCCAGAACAAGTGCAGCCACTGAACTGCTTTTGACGGGATACTGCGGGGGTTCGATACGTGTTCAAGTTTCGGGCCAGCGAGCCCGTGTGGCCAGAAAGGGCAGGGGGATGGCACAATAGAAATGTTTAGCTTGATCCCCTCTGCCCAGTCCTCCTCCCTCGCGATTTGGCCCACTCGCTTGCTCTTCCCCTTCCCTCCCCCCTTATTCCTCCATTTCCGACAGTTTTCTGCCCTCCACCCTTCCTCGACCTCGCCCCGCTCCCTCCCGGCCCCTCCCCCCTCTCCATGCTCCACCCAACCCCAGAGTGGGCTGTGTCACAGTGTTGCTCCGTTAAAAATGACTCAGGTCCTGGTACTGCTTCTAACCAGTCGAACTTCTTGGCTCGCATGGGCTCTCCCCAACAGTTAACACCCACAAGCAACATGAGTGCGACAATTCGTACCCATGGCCCACAACCGAATCCCCCTCCCTGCAGCCCAAAAGTGACACGCGCTTTTGGGGTCCAATTTCGAGACTTGCAGTCCCTCAGCTGAAGACTGAGAGACACATGCTGCCGCCGCAGTCAGGCCGAGGCGGACGGCGAAACGTTAGGATTTCTTTCGGTGCAAATCTGTGTTCTGGTCGGCACCTGTGGGAATTCACGAAACAGTTGCAACATTTCCGTAAAATGGAGACTGTATGAAACCCTGTATCCATGAACAAGGTCAACCCGGGAACCCAAAAACCATCCAGAAAGCAAATCTCGCGAGCAGTGACACGAACGTTTGTCGCGTACGTTGGAGGTATCTTATACCATACAAAGAGGACCGCCCGTTGGTCCTCCTCAGGCTCCTCGGGCCTCAGGTCCACCCGAAGTATTTTCGGGTGTGGAGGAGGTACCACAAGAGAACTTCATGCAGGTATTCACAAGGCGTTACTAGCCAAAAAATATAGGATACCTTCTTTTTTTTTTCTCTCTCTCTCTCTCTCTTGCAGAGTTTTTGTGTAGGGATTATCCCAGCACGCGAAACCTCACGATTGCAAGAGCGAGTGCGTACCAGAACGTGCGAGTTGAGTTCCTTTCCCTCTCGGCATTTAGGTCTAGGGCCAGGGATTATCCCGGCATCTGAAACCTTACGATACAAGAGTGAGTGAGTGAGTGTGTACTAGAACGTAAGAGGTGACTGCAAGAACTGCAGCTTGCAGCTAGCAGGGGCCGCAGGAACCTGGGACTGCAGGCACTGCCCGGGAACTGCAGGCTGCAGCAACCGCAGGCACGCAGGACCGCAAGGTTTGAGGCAGCTACGCAAGAGCCGTTGCCGGCAAGCAAAGTGAAGATGCTAAGTCAAGACACTTAAGACTCAAAATTCTTTCACAGAGAGTCGGCCTTCATGTTTGCCGGGAGGGGGTGAGGACGTTTCATCATCGGGGGAAGAGACTAAAATACTGTTGGAAACCTGGCGTCTGTAGCACGATACAAAGTCTTGATGCTGTTGATGATGATGATGATGGTGGTGATGATGATGATGACAGTGACAAGGACGATGATGATGGTGTTGATGGTGATGGTGATGAAGAGGAAGATGATGATGACGGCAATGATGATGATGATGATGATGATGATCGCTTAGGGTTGCGATTCTCGACTGTCGTGGCTTGATGGGTCATGATATTGTTGTAGGGGAAGCGGTGCTGTCGCGATCCTCATGGCTGTCGTCGCGTTATGGATCTTGATATCGGCGTGAGAGAACGAAACCCACACACATCTACCGCAAGGGAGATTGAAGGCAAAAGGGCATGCTCAAGCGGGACAGGCATTCCCTAAACCCCAACCCAGAGGGGGTTGCTCGACCCAACCCCGCCCAGAGGGGGCATGGGGTCCGAGGGGGCAGGAATATCCTGTTTTGTGCTTCCGGTTTCTGTGACAGCCACACGGCAGAACAGCCATGGCATGTCATGAGGCTCCCATGCCGGCTCCACCTTGCTGGCAAACTCTTTCAGCAAATCTCGCAGTGCTGCACACAATGCGTGGTTGACCGTGCCTGCTCAGAGGCGAAGCAAACCAACAAACACACACACACACACACACGTACGTGCTTCACGGCAAGGATGCACAGAGTTGCAGCCAGGACCAGCAAAAACAACATGTCTGCAAGCAAGATGCCATACTCATACTTGCTGTGCTGACGAACGAACTGTTGCACACTCGCATGATGATTGCACAGAGGCAATAGCTGCTGAACGAATTGGGCAGTCGAAGTATCGGCACCTGCGCGATTTTTGATCAGTATACCATCTTTCACGGTGCGGCAATCGACTGCGGGCTCGAGCGCGCCTGGGGGCACCTCCACTTCAAAGATGGGCTCCGTAGTACTGGAGCTCTGTCGAATGAATGTGCCCTCGAAGCCTGGGCGATGACCATTGCATCCGTCCGGTCTGAATGCAAATGCGATCATGGAAATGGGCCTTGTAAGCAATAGAGCAGGTCATCCAACAGCAAGTGCTCCTGCGGAAAAGACGGGCGTGATTGCATGTTTGTTCTTGCGTTCTGGGCGTTCTTAGGCTCAGGCCTGCTCTTCGAAAGTCTTTTGACTGAAAAGCTCGCCCTCTGCTTCAGGCCCCAGTAGCGGTGGCGGTGGCGAAGGCTGCGAAGGACTCGCAAGTTCCGGGCTGAAAGGGATTCCGGCCCTCACCTCTCAGGCACGAGACGAAGCGGCGAAGCATCTACCAGAAGATGGCCACCGTCTAAACGCGGCTGAGGCCCCCGCAATGCGAAAGCGAAGATCCGGCACACGGGCATCTCGCCCCTGACCGACCAGTGCGGTACACGTGTCGCAATTGGCTCTCTACACCGCTACGCATCATCACGGCAGCGAGCTCGAGCAGTGAGCTGTCTCAACACCCACTGGCGCTTCGACGAATTCTGTTTCTCCTGGGCTGCCTGCTCCTTATCTAAGATGTTGGAAGCATGTGACAGATGGGACCTTGCAAACCAAAGCTTTTCCAGATCTTCGTGCTGGGGACACCGCAGTACCTGGCAGAAGAAATTTTGTTTCAGAAATCGAAAAATCCGGTGTATGCAACGGGGCACCCCAAAGCGAGCGGCCCACAGCAAGACAATCGTGGTACTTGCCACGGAGAAGCAGCGGCATGTCGCACCTGAGGACTATGAGACGTCCTAGCCATGCTGCACGATGTGGTCTCTCTCTGGGATCATAGCTGTACTGGCTTGCCCGACATCTCTCCGTCGGCATGGACGAGGGTCCATTTGCATGCATCCGTGACCTGCAGGGAGAACATGGTCATGCCAAGCGTGGCTGTATCGCACTTCTGCACCTCCCCCGGTGTCACCCTTCGAATTACTGGCTCCATGTCGCTGTTCAAGTTCGGCTCCAAAGCTAAGTATGCAAAGCGGTCCTGTGAAGGGCTTGATGAAGAATCGAGTCTGTGAGGAACACCACTCCAGGTTACAAAGGTCACAGGTCCTTCCGCTTCTCAATTCGCAGCTCTCGTGCGAAGCATACTTCATCCCCCAGGTAAACGATGCCGCGGTGCTTCTGGCTGCTAAACCTGGAAGCGGCCAAAGCGAGTGGCACTGGAAGCTTTAGTGGCTCGCCAGTAAGGCAACAACAGGACAGCCATCTGAAAATTGTGCAGGTGGGTGGCTGCAGTAATACCCACTCTGATGGGCAGTCGGCTCCACGATCGGATGCATCACCCTGCACGCGTCAATTCCAGTGCAAAGCGTGTCTCACTCGTTGCACTCTCATCTGAAGCTTGCCTGCCGCAGCGGGTGGAATCCCGAAACCTGGGCAAGAGTTGCACGAAATTACACGAAGGAGCCCTTTGCTTTCCATAGAGCAAACTTGCTGGCGACTAGCCAAACGAAACCTAGCTGGTTCATTGCTCACCTGCCGGGCGTAAGCTGGGCACATCCAGATCAAAGCCACCTGGTCAAGATACTAACTGTTGTTACCTGAGTGAAACTTGATGAAGCTTCCGTGGGACTCCTCATGCGCCAACCCTGCTTCTTTGGACTGACGACACTGCGGACAGCAAGCAATCTGAAACAAAAAGAGCTTGTGCTAGCAAAAACATCTTTTGCGATGCACTTCTAAATTTGCGACTTAGTGCGCTTTGTGCTTGGAGCCACTCGGGGCTAGGGACGGGTCCAGGAACCCATGGCCACCCCGTCGCTGTGCTCTCACTTCTTTTCACCATGATGAGACACGACAAAGCCGCGGAGCGGGGCCCCTATGCCCTGTCGTGTCCCAACCAAGTTCATGCGCAGAGGCAGAGGCATAACAGAATACCAAGGACCAGGGAACTGCTGGTCGGTTCTTCTTGGTGTACGAAGTCTCAGCAACATGCATTTCTCCGCCTTCGGCTGCGGCATAGGCTGCCACATAGCGCTGCTCCGCGCAAGATCTACAGGTCAATCAGGAATGCGCACACGCACAAAAAACGAAACGGTCAAGCGAGCACCAGAGAATTGTGCTAGCAGATAGCAGCTGTGCCTTATGCCCACTCTCGATCCATAGAGAAGATTTGCTGGGGCCACGCCTCCAGCACTAGACGCAGGAAACGCTCACTAGCGCGGAAGCGAGCGGGCAGGGTAATCGGCACATCCAAACATCTTGGCGGCCTGTGGTCACTCCTGGGGCAAAAGGAGAGAAGCGTCAGGGCCCCTCAGAACCTGAAGGAGGGAGGGGACTCCCTTGCGCATCTCTTGCCGTCCTTGTCCGGAACTTGCAAGTGCACGGCGTGGTGGAGCAAACTCCTTTCCAACCACAGAAGGAACGTCTAACCTGCACGTGCAGCAGCTGGGCCTGAGGGCGATCCACAGCTGGCATAAGTCACTGACCATGGCATGCCGCAGGCCCTGAACCGGGTCAGAGTCGTCCTGTTTGATTGCAGGGAGGCTTGAACCCTGCGCAACCTTGAGGTGCCGATGTTTGTAGTGCGTAGGTTCTACGAAACATGCACTATACTGGAGAATCGTTCTACGAATACTGTTCAAGACATTTTGCTTGTGTGATTAGATACAGTATGTGCCGAGTTCAGATTTCCGAGACATTCCGAAGCTATAGTTCACAAGCATGTACCATGTCCGTACACTCAAACGCGCTTGAGCCGTCATTGGCTCCGCCATGTCCGGGCTCCAAGAGTGCGGGGTGGAGCCAGGGCAGGGGCTGGGCAGAGATGGCCAAGCTAAGGCAGGGAGCGAGGGGGGAGGGAGGGAAGGAGATTCTGCATGAGCGACCTGTATTGATAAAAGTCCTGGTCGCTGCTTCTGCACAGCATTGCTCACGACATTTTGCGATCCTCCTTTCTGGCCAAGACATCTTGAGCCCAGTCTCAAGGCTCAGCTCTGTGCGAAATTCGTCATATCACGCGAAAGCCTGCAAGCAGAGACTGTTGCCATCACCAGTCGATCTGAGCAGCAAGATGCACGGTGCCTGAGATGACAGGTCCTGGACAATGCAGCACAGCGCCGCAGGCCGAAACATCTCCCACTTGCAGCACATCGGAGGTCCTGAAATTGTGCTTTCATCTTGACCTGGAGCAACGTCCACCTCGGTCTCAGAGCTTTAGAACGGGTGGAGTTTTATTTCGGTCCTTTTTTTGTTTTGGTCCTTTTTTTTTTTGGCCCTCACGTCCT
>CAJNJA010006774.1:0-15569 GCA_905231915.1 Symbiodinium necroappetens
TACATAAAGGTCTTTCGTACATACTTATATAGTACTAGTATAGCTGTATAGCATAGATATACATGTCGTCATTATATATAATACGCATCTATATATCTACACAATATATATATATTAATATTAATATGTGTATATATATATATGTATATATATATATAATATAAGTCATGCATGCATTGCATCTCATGAAACGTACTATATACATATGCGTGTTCGTTCGCGTCACAGCACGCACGAATTAAAAAAGAGGCTATATTGAGTTCATGAGTGACGTGAGATATATTTTGTAAATAAATAAATAAATATATATATATACAGCTTCACTGCGCCAAAAAAGGCGTATGGTGCAAGCATACAATATTAATGTATATATGGGCATTCGGCCGAGCTCTCTCTCGATCTATATATATATATATACAGTCTATTATAAATATATATACAAGTGATGTAATATTATTACTAATACTCTATAGATCTATGTTGTACACGTGCATAGCAAATATGTATATAATACTAATATGCATATATATATATAATTAGCCTACTGGATCTATAGACCATAATCAAACGAACGTTCCACATACATAACGTTATAACGATTATGCATGCAATATGCGTGTATGTATATATTTATATTATATTTGCATTATTCAGCTATCGATCGCTATATATATATATATATGCATACTGTATATATACGTATATATAAATTGCTTATATATATATATTATGTTATTATATAATAGTATAATACTGCATGCATTTATATTAATTAATAACGTTATGAACTTACAATTATATAGATAGTGCGTGACAGCTTCAAAAAGCGTATATATAATTTTGAAATTTATTTATATGGTATGATCATCATGGCACATGACTGGAAATTAATTTGCCTATATTCAAATTCACACATGAGCGCCGAGCCTATTCATATATATATATACATATGTATATATGGAAAAGCTGTATACATGTATATATATATATATTTCTATTTTTAGTAGGACTACAATATATAATAAACTAATACATTTAGGGGTATATGTGTGCATACGTGTATATATATATATACATCTCATAAGACCTGTATTGAAATACACATGTTACAGGATGATTATATGAATATTTAATATATTTACATACATATATATCTATCTTATATTATAATACATAGACTCATGTCCTGGAAGTTGTGCATGTGTGAATATTTACTATATATACGTAAATGCACATGTATCTATACACATGCATATAATAAAACAAACATGCCTGGCATGGACATGTATTATTTGCAAGAATATATATTACAGCGAAAATACGTCCAGTGACAGAAACAGTGTGTATAATATATATATATATGTATACATATGTCTCTGGGTGTGCATATGCATGTATATATATATATATATATATCTGGATCTTTATCTATATATGTATGTATATATAGACCTGCTAGTATTAATTGCACAAGGGATTTCTCAAGTAGCTAGCTGATAACTCAGAAATGCAGATATCTATATGTCAGACATACACAGACGTGTATAAATACATACTTTTGTAGAGCTTTGACAGACTGATGGTTCAGGACAATGTAAATATGACATGTATATATATATATATAAAGAGAGTCTGCTGCGGGCGGTGCACCAATGAAAGACGTGATCATAGGCCAGCTAAATCGATGCGGTCTGGGCAGGAGGGCCGAACTGGCACGTATTCCTATATACCTGAGAAACAGCATTGGGCCATGGGGCCAGGGACTAAGAAGCTTCTAAAAAGCCATGCAATCAAGCTAAACTACACAAGTGCTTGCAAAGTATTCAGGAAACCAGGATCATCTGAATCCTCCTGCAGCGCCAGCCTGCTTGAACTTGCAAAAATCTCTATGCCCAGGGAAGCTTGGCTTAAATTTATGCAATAATTAATCTACACCGGAAATAGATGGAGCCAACGACCAGCCACCGAAGCCACTGACATATAACCATGCACATATACCCTACATTGCCAGAACCCGTAGTCTAGGATATAAGGTAGATCGCTAACAACTATTTCTAAAGACTGTTGCTGTGTATATAGAGATTTAAGTAAATATAAATAAATATATATATATATATTTATAGGGCCAAAGTTACGAACTACTGTGACCTTCCAATAGATCGAACTTCCACTGAGCTGCCTCTAGAACCCCCTACTTTCGTTTCTTTCGATCCTAATAATAATCTTAGGCCTAATTACAAATTACTATAGACTTATGGAGCCAGAGGACCAAGCCCTGGGCATTGCAACAAAGAGCGAGTAGCAGGGCAGCCGAATATCGAGCAAGTATCGCCGAAGAATGTTACATTTCAGGGTACCGGAAAGACTTTGTTCATAGCTGGGTTGGGAAGTACCGAAATGAACAAGTAGTGCAAATGGATCAAGGATGAGGTATATATATATGTATATTTACATACTCCTTAAAATACAGCTGCCCCTAACCTCCTAGCTGAAAGCATGAGGCTGGAAACGCCCCGCTGCTTTCTCTGCATCCAGAAAGCACTGCAGTTTTTGCAGCCCGGCATGCACCCAGTCTTCAGGGCCCGCGACGCTCATGACACCGGCCTGTCTGGGCATGATCCAATCATTGACTTAACATAATAACAATGTACCACTATGCATTCGATCCACGGCATTTCTTGAGATTGTCATGTCGGGAGTGCAGACTAATACACACAGAGAGATGATGCACAATTCCAGAAGATCTGAAGATGAAGCAAATCGCAATCATGCATTCATCGGCGCCTGCAAGCGGTCCACTTCAATAGCGGGCGGCAAAGGCCGCCTGCCACGCCTCTTGGCCTCAGCATAGAAAGATACAGAGCTACGGGAAGGTATATTTCTAGCACTAACCAGCACAGGATTCACATCCAGCGAACATTGTCGTATACGTGTAGAATCTATAGATCTCTGCTTCCCCCGCTACCACTGCAATGAAGTCCGACCCACATGTCATAATCGACACCTGAATGCATAAGAGTTTCCATGAATGACAGGTGCTTCTTCGCCACGAATCTCGCAAACCGTTTGGGATAAGCTGCAGAGCGTTTCAATGCCTTGCTGATGCCCGACCTTGGCATGTGTAGCCGAACCAGCAGCAGACACTCTTTCCACATGTTTCGGTTTGCTAGACCAATATTTAAAGAAAAGCCTCACACAGGAAGCACCGATTCGCAGTATACTCAATCTGAACAGATGTAGGAATCAATCTCCAATAAGAAGGCAAACCCATGACCTCACCGATTGCCTAGATCGAACCAATAGTAGTGCATCCAGGAACACTCGTTTCCGGCCGTTCTCGTCCATGTGATAGGTAACGAGGCGGTGCTTCGAAGGCGATGCTGTGCACTTCTTGTACAACTTGCTCATCCAAGGACTCAGCTGCTGACAGATGATCCGACGACAATGAATGAAGCGACTCGACATAGAAAGCCGTCGTGCCACAGCCCTCTGTTCAGAAACAAACCCTACCCGTGAAGCTCAGCTGTACAGACACACTGGGCATGCAAGCAAAGCAATAAAAAATTAGACACCGATGGCTTTATTGACAACATCGTCTGACAGTCTGCACATCTGGTGGATCTTGTATTTGCACTTTAACATTTTAGCAAACACTGCTCGATAAGATGAATCTCGGATCCCTGAGGGCTGAGGCATGTCCCGAAACACTTGGTCGGTTTGCGGGTCTTCGCGCCATAGATCCGCATCCAACTCAGTTCGGCAATAATCCATGCACGGTTTCAAAGATGGAGTGCTGACTGAGATATAATAGATAGATAGGACGAGTATTCCAGCAGAGCAGTTACAGTTGTGGCTGCACAAGAGTTTTGGGTTCAATCACGTATCCTCATCAAATAATGGTTGGTATGTGTTGCAGGATTTAGCGGTGCCCTGAGCTCGGTTTGCAGCCTTCATGAATTCGTTAGATCACAGGTATTTCCATCAAAGTACTAGTACATGATAGTAATAACCAAGCAAGATCTTTGGAAAGACAGTCCTATTTCTTAGACATAGACCCACGTCGAACATCATCAACCCAAGAGCCGGAGAATCATAAGCACTTTTCCGTAGATAGTCAGCACCCATCAGCCCAAACAACTAAGGTAACCGCAAGGAACAGGTCTGCCATTTGGGCAGCACTGCTGCCACTTTCTTGATGTAGCAAAACTTGTCCATGAAACTGCCCAATGGCTGCTCCACGAAGAAGTGCACATTCCGGGCAGCGAGCACCAAACACACATATCCAAGGCAAGCGTCGCGTGGGCAAACTTGCGACCTGAGAGACTCAGGTTGCAGGAGCATGTTTCATATATGTATACAAACATGTTTAAACTTTAAAGACATGCACTTACAGATATGCACATACATGTATAGCTTATATGTATGAGTACAATTATACAACAACTAAGTTTATACAATATACATACACTGTATGTACTCGAAACACACATAAACACATTTATGGCCACACACACAGATATATATATATGTATATATACATATGCAAATAGGTATATACATCTTGTAGTATATAAGACTCTGTCATAGTAGTCTTTCATATTATGTTGTATATCTAGAAAAGTGCTGTCAATATATATGTAGATACACAGATATACATCAAAATGTATTACACATATATGTTGTATGCATATATATATATAGAGAGAGAGAGATGTGTAGGTCCATGCATGTGTTCTTGAGTGTGGGCACACACACATGTGGGTCTGTGTCTGTGCATATGTTGGAAGGCATGCTTGCGTGTATGTGTGTGATTTTGCGAGGGTCATCTAGGCTTAATGTGCATGTCTGCATAAAGCAGGCATGTATACATCTATATATATATATGTGTGTGTGTATTGACATTCATAGAACCACATACATGTATACCGTATGCACATAGACGTATTACAATGTACATAGACATAGCTACATAGAAAATACATATATGTACACACATGTACATGTGTACATATATATATGTGTGTGTATGTATGTATGTATGTATGTATGTATGTATGTATGTATGTACGTGAGTAGACAAACATATGCTTGCCTACCGTCTATATATATATATGTGTGTGTGTGCATCTGTGCATGTCACAGCATGAATGTAAGGCTGCTGCCAAAGGCGTATTGGATTGCCCGGCCACCAGCGAAGTAATCCATGGCGATCAGGTTCTGGGCTGTGGAATTAGAAGGTGCAGTCAGCATATATATATATATATGCATTAATTGCAATGCAGAATAAGAAAGAAAAGGTGATCTCAACTAGTGCAGCACAATATCAGGTATGGTAGCAGTTCTGGACTTCTAGGAGTGATCCAGTATGGATGCAAAGCTGACTGTTATGTTCGGATCTTGTCTTAACCAAGAGTTATGGATTAATTCAGATATAAGACATGGCCAGAAAAGGATTGGGATTCTGGGACTCAGATTGTCTATTAGTTGGGTTCTTCTGGCCTTCAGGGTTTAAGTACAGGGACAGGGACAGCGGGACGAAGCGAGAGGAGGGAAACAGCCAGGGAAACCGAAAAGCCAGCAACCGAAGCCAATCAGCTATTGCAATAGGCACATGCAGACTTGAACCCTTGGACTTGCATCCGGGGAACACGTGAGGCTCCGGGCCCAGTAGAGTCGATGTTCTGGGCAATATAGTCCAGGCAGTGCAAACTGGGAAGGCCACCATGTGACTCAATCAGTGAGGTCATATTGTTTTGGAGTTGGGTGCAGCAGCTTTTCGAGATCAATTACACATGTTCGAAGATATGTTGGGTCTGGATCTTTAGCTTTGGATCTCAGGTAGTTAGGAGGTTGTGGCAATTAAATTCAACATTCGTATATACATGCTATCACGATACCCAAGCATCTATATCATTCTTAGGCAATGGTACTTTGGTTCAAAACGAGAAACAATCTGTTATTCTTAGCAAGGTTCATGGTGAGAACCATAAGTTTTAGAGGTGATTCAGTTTACAGATGCATCCAGAGATGCAGATAAGTCACCCTACGACGCTAACACTACTGCCCTTGTACAAGATATCCCAGATACCCCCTATGGAAGCTATTTAATATGCAGTACAGGAAAAAGGAAACCTGAGTGGTATTACACCAAAATTGATGTGATCATAATGATTACATCTCAACTACCTATACTCTTCTCTTCATCATCATCCTGATCACCACCACTGTCATCGTCACCTTCATCCCCGCTATTATCATGATCATCTCTCATCTTCTTCATCGACATCAAAACAGGGCAGAGCTGACTTACACAGTCATCATTGAACCGGGAAGACCACTTGCAAATGCAGAACCAAGGCCCCATCAGCTGATAACACTAGAACTATCACAGATGGCATGACATCGATAGAGTGTGGCCTACAGACTAAAAAACAATTGTCGAACCTAGAGCCATACGATTCCCGAGGACTTGGCCAGTGATGCTATTCCTTGAGTTGGACGACTTGATTTTCGGCAAGCCCTCTAGCTCCCTAGGCGTCACCCAGTCCTACACATACCCTGTAAGACTGCACTTATGGTTCCCATGGGACATCCTGACACAAATTAGCCTAACTTCCTTATGACCTGCTTGTCGTGCCCCACCCTGCACTGCTGCTGCTTGAAGATGCCTGATCTAGCAATGCCACTAGCTGGGTAGATAGGTACAACAACAGGTTGAGGTGAGAAGGACACATTGCCTAAACCCCAAGAACTATTCTTGTTCAGACGTCTTTGGATTCATCCTACTTTGGGGATGTCTTTAGCAGTGCAACTTGAAGATTCCCACGACATAACTGATACAATGCACTCTAGCAACTACATAAACAGCCTCGTACACTAGGGACTGTTGGAACAGTGATAACGACAACTTCAGGCCATGCACCGTAGCCACGTGCTTGCAAGATCGTGACTTGTGAGTAGGATATATTCTAGAAACTCTGTCCTCACCAAAAGGATGGAGTCTTACTCTTACCCCACATCAGACATCCCCAACCGCATCAAGGCAAGGCTCATCACGAGTGGCGCACCCAGAGCCAGCAGCACCTTCGCACCGTGAGCTGACAGCGACAGCGGCCGACGGTGCCATGGCTTTTGAGGGTCCTCATCCATGGCTGAAACCAGAATAATACAATTCGTTGCTCCAAGGTGCAGTCGATCTTTTTCCAGGGTTGCCTTTAAAGATGCAACAGAAGCTAAGCTAGACATTCATCAAATCGGCAACTGCGTGCAGCTCACTCCATGGACCCTTCCTAACAATGGATGCTGCACCAGCACTGAGTAGGACAGGAACTTAGTAGCACAGCCCTACGACCCTACCACCATGGCACAATCCTGTCAACCCTACTGCACTCCTTGCTAAGGCAGCAGAGCGTGCGCTGGGCGATTCACAAAATCGTAGCACTTGCAGCACTCGACACAAGTGCTTCAAATATGTACATTATTAGTTCTCTACAACGATAAATCATTGCTCTTAATTGCTGGGTTCTACATGTGCTTCGTGAGCCCACTGCAAGGGCTAGGTCTGCTAGTAGAGAAAAGGATCACAAGGAGATTTCCTTGGAAGTCTCAGGATGGTTAGTTGCTTTAGCACTCGGGCTAGCTCTCCTGTCAACAACATAGCTATATACCTTCTTGAGAGCCTAGTTTGGGACTATGTGCCAGTTTAGCGAAATCTGTGCAGCCTGTATACCATTTACATGGCTGTTACCAACGAATCTCTTTTAAAGGACCAGTTGACCTTAGGCTTTGGGCAGCTGTCGAATAGAATAACTTTCACTTATATTAGCTCTTACTTGGTGGCTTTTTCCTTAGACTAAGCTCATCTGTCGATATCCTGTCCTTTTGGACCTCACAGCAATGAATTACCGATTGAGTCAGTTCATATATATATATATATACCAGCTAACCAGGGCCACATACCCCAAGCTGGGTTAGTAAGAGGGTCATTGTGCAAAGCAGAGAATCTAGGTTGAAAGGGAATGATAAATGGTAGGGGTCTCAGGGATGCAGAAAGGCATTGTTAACCAAGTAACATATTCCCGATTGGAGCCCACATATTTGAAACAATGTAATGATCTCAGTTCCCTGATACACGTACACTTATCCAACCCTGACAAAACAAGCCACATCCCTGTACTTGGAAATACCATCAGGAATGGCTTCAAGTGTGAGGCTAACCCTTGGATCTGTTTCCGATGGGTTTGTTGGCTACGGATGTCTACAGCTAAAGCTCCAGCTCTACAATCCGCAGGAGTATTCGAGTGATGCATGGTTCAGCATGCACTTGGCTGGAGTGCACTCACATGTGGGCGAAAAAAAGATGATTGATGGATCCGACTTGAGCATTGGTCCCCATGCCTTAAGCTAAGGGGTTATCGATCGAAAAAACCAAGCACCAGCTTTCTTGCACAGTCAGTAATCCCAGGCGGTCCCACGGTAGATCGAGGCTCTTGGCCAGCATGTGGCCTGCCCAGCCGATATCATGTGAATGAAAAGACGGAGCGCCAATAGCATCAGCAGTTTCAGTCGGCCACAACTGCAGACATCTAGGAAAGGTAAGTCGATTAGCTAGGAACCCCACCCGACGAGCCTCGCAAAATTGAGCACAGCTAGCTGCTAGCCGTCAGCTCTGGTCATCCTGCAAAGGCATCTCTATCTAAGCTGATTTCAAGGAGTCACAAAGACACACAAGATATAGTCACAATATGGGTCATGGATCACATGCAAAGTACATAAGCATATATTTTATGGGGCAATGGGATTAGCAGGAATGATAGCCTAATTTCATGCAGTGAGTGGTACAATGTCGGAGCACCCACACACACATGCTCACATCCATAGATGCAGTCTGTACATGTTTCATATATACTTACATATACATGCATATATACACACATGCATACGTGCATATAGATACATGCACATACCTATGCCAAAACCAACATGTGTACATACCTACATAAATACATACGGATATACGGATTCCCATTGGCATAGTACATATATACATATATACACACCTGCATGTATATGCTTTCATACCTGCATACATACATGCTCGAGTCAGTTGCCTCACACCCTCACACAGGTATAGGGAGAGACTCGACAATATACTGCCACCGAAACAACTAATGAAACAATAGTTACGAGTGTGACCATCATGGTTAACACGCACGCTTGAAATCGTATGAAGGGCATCAAAAAGCACAGTTACCCAACAAGGGGCAGGTCCTCCCGCAACCAGCTCGGAGGACTGTGCCATCCCGCAAACAAGCGGGCCAGGTCCCACCTGGGCAGGTGCACTACTGACCGAAAACCCGAATATTATTTTGTGTACCGGATCCGAAAAAGATTATGTTGAAAACTTTGTACTCTGTTCTTCAAGCTCATACGACACCCCAAACAAAGGCAGGGTTTTGGAAAAGAGAGCGGTGAGAAATCGTACCACGTACTCAGCACAGTCAAATTCTACAACAAAAATGAACTTGGGCGTCCACAGAAGGCAAGGCCTGTGCTGAGACACTGGTGCCTGGACCACTCCGCCAGACTTTTGCCACGCAACGTTGATGCCACCTTTCTTCTCGTTTGCCTGCCACACAGCACATCACACAGAACAACCATATGCAATGATGGGCACAACTGTCCTCACTTTCGGTTCTGCTACATGGTTCGGTGCAGCACACATAAAGACACACATGTAGGTCGGTGCGAAAGCACTGAGAAGGCAGGAGAGGTCAAATCTCCATAGCAGAGCCTACAAGGGGATAATGAATTAACCGGGCAAGTGCAACCCTTTCCTGACCGAAAACCGACAATCATCGAGCCTTGTAGTTGGTGAGGAGCGCTTTGTTGACCCTGTCCATCATCTGTTGCCCCACCCCCCAGGGCAGGGGTTGACGTAGAATGCCTGGCAAGGACAAACTGCTTTCGAGTCTGACAAACCTTACATCCATACATATCTATCGACACATTTCGTATTGAAGCATGTGTGTTATATAAGTATATATATATGCACACAACACACAAGCTTGTGCACGGCAGCACACTACCTCCCTGCGTCACGATCACTGTCATTGCTGACGAAGGCCAACAATCGAAGCTTAGTACCCAGCCGAACACAGATGGTGGCGAACTTGATGCCCTCAGCCTTGATCCGCTCGGTAGTGGCATCACTGGGGTAGAGCGTGAAGCTCCTGGGATTAACAACCCACACACACACGAGGTTCAAGTGTTACGTCAAAACCATTTGTTTCACCCAGACCCACAAGGCCTACAAACACCGAGACCAACTCCAATCATTTTCTGAAGAGCACAGTGTTACTCTTGGCAGAGCACTTGGCTTTCGGATGGAACTTGAACTCAACATCCATGGCCTCCAATTTCCGGAGAAGAGCTGCATTGGGATCCTCACGGCAGCCCGTGCAGGCACAAAGCAAGACTTCATAAGCCAACATAAGAATATTTTTTTCGGCTCGCGCCCAGACAAATGCAGGCACAGCACAGCAATTAAGCACCAGTGCACAATGATAAAAATTATATACTGCTTCACACACCTATACACACTACACTCAGGCACACAGATTTTGGGTATATGCCGAAGGTGCGAAAGAAATAAGTACATTTTGCAGGATGTAAGGACAACTATACCACACAGGCATGAACACGGAACCACTGGAAACAACATGCAACAGCTCTTCTGATGACCTCGGTCCTCCTTTCTGGTTGGCTCCGAAGACTCTGCTGGCTTCGACGGCTCCGAAGGCTCTGCTGTCTTCGATGGCTCCGAAGGCTCTGATGTCTTCGCTGGCTCGACCTGCTTGTTTGCTGTCTTTGCTTGCTTCATAGGGGGCGGGGGAGGGTCATCATTCTCAGCTTCAGCAGCCCTCTTGGAGCCGGAGTCTTCACTCTGCCTCAAAGCTGTGACTTTGCGCTTGCTTTTCTTCCTCTTCAACTTCTTCGGTTTAAGCTCTTGCTCAGCTGCTGCAGCCGCTGCTGCTGAAATGACTTTCTGGGCCTGGGTAGATATTGCATCTATATCTACGAACCGAACTTCAAAATCCAAGGCATGCAAATACAGTAATTCTGGCTGCAAGCAAAGCACTTGCAGCAAGTCCGGGTCCTCCGGCTCCAACTGCTCAAGCCTTCTCAACGAGGCTTTCGCTTGCCCAACCAAACCCTCGCTGGCACTCGGCATGTCCGTAAGGGGCTTGCGGTCCTGCACATACACATGTACCGTTCCACACTGCATTCGACTTGTCTCAAGATATACAAAGCAAACCAAGTGACAATTATGTTTATATGAAGCCCATGACACCCCCGCCTTCAGTGCACCCGCCGTGGATGCCTGTTTCCTCGTTTTTTTCCTTCTCGGTTTCACCCA
Organism: Symbiodinium necroappetens; assembly: GCA_905231915.1. Taxonomy (NCBI): domain Eukaryota; class Dinophyceae; order Suessiales; family Symbiodiniaceae; genus Symbiodinium; species Symbiodinium necroappetens. The sequence continues at coordinate 11,420 of CAJNJA010006774.1, forward strand.
CACTTCCCGACCCTTCCTCCTCGAACTCAGCGAGGCACTCCTCCAAACCATTTCCCTGTCCCTCCTGATGCTCCTCTTCATCATCGCCCTGTGGCTCCTGCATAGCTTCATCCTCCTCTTCATATTCTTCTGCATCCTGGCCTTTTGCATTTTCCTCGGTCCCCACATCTACACATGCATCCACTTCAGGCCACTCTTCTTCCCCAGCTTCCTCCCAGCTCCACCCATGGCCCTGCACAGCTTCCTCATCCTGGGCCTGACCCTCACCCTCACCGTGACCGAGAACCCGGTCTTCCACAGGCTGCGTCTCCTCCTCATCTGGCAGAGCCTGCAGATGTATGCCGAAAAGTCAGTACCAAGGACCACGAGGCAGGCTTGCACTGCACAAGAGCTCGGAACGACCAAGGGGCTAAGTCAATCAACTGCATATTAATAATGCATCCTGCTCCCACCTTCAGCTTCTCCTGTGATCTTGGAGATTTTCTTATCTTCTTGCCACCCAGGCTCAACATCTTGTTCTCCTGCGCACACATACTTGAAACTTCCTATTGTGTTCAACTCATTCTCATTGTTGCATGATAGAATCTGGCATCGCTAACTCATACTACATACATATGTAAATAAATATGTGTGTATATATATACACACACATTTAGATATATGCATACATGTATTCATGCAGACATGCACACATGCAAATCCACATACAACAGACAGTACATATATATATATATAGGCATATATGTCTACGTGCTTTATATATGAATTTGTGTGTACACAGGAACCCCAATGGCCCTGTAGCCTTTACTGAAGCACCCCACCCCCATATTTAACATGTTGAATTGGCGGAACATCTTCTGGTGAATCATGCAATATACCAGCCCTGGCACACCTCCAACTGCGTAGCAATCAGCTGCTTCAGCGTCTCCATTCGTCTGGAAGATGCCCTGCACGATGTGATGATCCAGATAATATTTATAAGCAGAAGGAGAACTGCAGCATTCTATTTACATCCCGTCGATGGCAAGCATACTGCACTGCATAAAACTGCCGCTGAACACATGCCTGCAAAAACACAACTGCCACATACATTCCACTTGTTGTTGCTGCTGCATAACATTGAATGTTGCTGCACTGGCAATAATATCCCCCCAATCCCACCTGGCTTTGTCCGAACGGCTGAACCGCATCATCACGTAGGAAGCCAGGCCCTCTCGAGGCCAGCCTCCACTCGCGCCCACTCCTGCTGGCAAACTTAGCACAATCAACCCTTCCAAGAATCCTCGGATACTTCCATGCAGGAGCCCCAAAACCCAGAAGGCAAATACAGACCTCGAAGGTAAGCATACACAAATATGGCGAACAAACAACGACCCATAATAGCTGGCAGTGCTTGGTGGCCATGGTGGCATGTTTCAAGCTAGCCGCAAACGAAAGCTGCTAATTAAGTTCCGGTGGAACCCCGATCGGATTGGAACCAAGCTACACAGTGCTGGGCGAAGTTCTTGAAACTCGGGTTCAGGCCGTACTTTTGGCTGGCGACCGCAAGAGACACCTGTGCAGACACATGGCTGTCATTGAGTTTTGTATCCAAGGCTGACAACACACATCAGAAACGATTCAATCGAACACTATACCATAGATACACTCCAAAAGGCTTCCAGCCACACAAGCCCTGCCTGCATTTCCCCTGGCGTAGGGAAGTCGTGGGCAAAGAGGGCCAAAAACCCCATGAGGAAATTGCAGTTGTGCTCATCTTCAACCTGCCACAAAGCCGAAACATGACAATTCGTGCTTGTCTTTCTGTTTCTCGCGATCTCACTCACGTTCTACTGCTCTGTCTCAAATTGATTCATCCATATCTCTCTCTGATTTCTCTCCATATCTGTGAACTGCCATGCGTCTCGTATCACCACTTCGTCCACAGAGATTAAGAACCGAAGTCAAGCCAGCCTCGTTCTCACCGAGGGTCGGCGCCTTCAGCTTCAGGTTCAAGGCGCTGAACTTGACCTCGAAAAATCATACATAACGTGGAAATCGGAGTGCGGAGACGATTCAACTCTGGATATGGATGGATGAGGCCTGGCTTGTCTTTTTATCATCCTTGGAGAGGACCGTCTTCAAAAACTTCTGTCTTCCTTTAACAACATCAGCATCTCTCCAAAGACTTTGGTAGAACTCCTCAACAAGACTTGACATCAGCATGATCGAATATAATACCTGCCACCTCGATCTATGGGATCCGTGGAAGCGAAACACAGCATGCAAAGACTGGCAACCCGCTGTCCTCCAGCACATCCAACTTCGCTTCGCGAACTCGCTTTCCAAGCTTTTTCGCGACGGTAGAAGCATTCAGGAGGCAGAGCATCGACATGCGTGTGGGACTTACAACTATACTATATTGGCTATATATAGGAAGCAGCAAAACGGGCCCTAATTTTTATCTTGCCCTGGTGTGAGGAAATCCAAAACTCCCAGGGGAACTCCAGTCCTCTACCTGGGCCTTTGCCAGGCTTTGATCGAAAAAAGCGCTGTATATAGCACATGCAGCTTGCGACAAGCTTTGCTACAATCTGATGGTCCCACTCCATCCATGCATCGCTCCCTGTGCACATCCTCTTTAAAATTGCAACCAAATATTCATTGATTCTGCTTCATAGCAGCAGACGAACTTCTTGCATGAAGCGACTATCATGACACATGTTGAATCACCCACCTTGCAGTGCTTGGTGGTCAATCTCCGTCTCTTCAGAAGAATCAGCAGTATCGAAATAACCAGCATGGCCTTGTTTGGCTGAATACAGCCACATCCCGACACCAAAATGGCTAGATAGTTGTATCCATGTGCAAATTTCTGCAATCATCTGAGTTCGGAACATGAAACAAGGGATCTCTTCATTCAGCCCCCTCCACGAACATCCGGCCCTGCAAGCATAAGAGTCTCAGCAGGCTCGAGTTGAGAAACTAAACTCAATTGATATGCTAGGCTTGCGTGCAGATCCGGGCAAATGCATTCAAGCAGCTGGGTTACACGAAGCATCTGCAGCTGTCAACCCAACTAGACCTTTCCGACACTTTTCCCAAGTGGTACAGCACTGTGGAAATGTCAACTCACCAGACATCCGCGCCTGGATCAGGCAGAAGTCTCGCACCAATGAAGCCACACCAGCACATGGACCAGGTTGATAAGCAGCACATCCGACACACAAACTCTGCTTCAGCACATTCAGCACTCGAATTCCATTGGCCGGAGTGTACTAATATGCCACTTGCATACTCATGCCTATACTTGCATGTACAAACTTGCTCCGAACATGCAGGGACTTCTAGAAGGCCCTCCATCCATGCATCTGTCTTTGAATGACTGGATTGTCGATACGAGTCTTTGCAAATGCTCAAGCACGAGACACAGCTAAGCCTGCGAATCACTTCCAGAAATTCGACTTAGGACAACTTGTACACATATATAAAGCATATATATATACATGATCATTAGAAACAACGTCAGGGGAAGTCCGAAAACCTGACGGCACAAGGCTCGATGCATCTTCCATAAATCTGCTGTGGATCCATCACCAACAGAATACACTGAACTCGTGTTTGGCTTTGTCATGGCTGCAATGTGTCACAAGTGCAGCAGTGAAAATTTCCGGCACTTGACCAACATATTGCCCTGATGACATGACAGTCTCCCCCTCGGAAGTCTTATGGAACCTACAACCGAGAACCTCGTCACCTGTACTTGTGTGTCGTAAAGCTAGTGAGCAAAATAATTAGATACACGCTTAGGGTTTGTAGGGTTAGGGATAAGGTTTTTCTTTTTTTCATCACTCATCGGAGCACTCCTGTGCTAGTTGTTCCACCCTGAGCTCTCATTCCTACCTTTTCGTGAGGCTCATTTTTTTACACCCGATAACAAAGACAATGATAATTAGCGTCTTGGACGCTCAGGGTTAATCTCCTGGAGCTTTCGCCTGCGGTCTTCAACCGTCAGGCCCGTCGCCCTAGGGCGATAGCCGTGCGCACCTTTGGCGTTCACAGGCTTACCCTTGCCCTTGGCCTTGCTGCGCGCCATGAAAGCGACCGTCTCGCTTTGCACGACGTCGGCCAAGAAGGCTAGGCTTTCGCGGTCGTTCTCGTCGAACCCTTC
>CAJNJA010006775.1:0-43454 GCA_905231915.1 Symbiodinium necroappetens
ACAACAACAACTACTACTACTACTACTACTACTGCTACTCGTAGTCGTCGTAGTCGTAGTCGTAGTCTTCGTCGTCGTCGTCGTCGTCGTCGTAGTAGTAGTAGTAGTAGTAGTAGTAGTAGAGGAGTAGTTTTTGCCTCCCGCCTGGCTAGGACGAACCTACGATGCAGGGTCTGTCGTAGTAGTAGTAATCGTCGTCGTCGTCGTCGTCGCCGTCGTCGTAGTAGTTGTAGTTGTTGTTGTAGTCGCAGCAATAGCAATAGCAATAGGAGTTGCAGCAGCAGCAGCAGCGGCAGCAGCAGCAGCGGCAGGGCAGTAGCAGGAGCAGTCGCAGTAGAGTTGTCGTTGGCGTTTTGCTGGTGGTGTAGTATCGTGGTGGTGGTGGTGGTGGTGGTGGCGGCGGCGGCAGTACCAGCAGTAGTAGTCGTCGTTGTTGCTGCTAGCAAATAGTAGGCGTCTTTGTGTGGTGCTGGTGGTCCAGTGGTGCTCGTGGTTGTAACAGTGACAATCGAAGCCAACATTCGAATTCGAGCCGACACAAATTCCTCCGGTGACTTGCTCTTGGTGTTTAGGCTCCGGCTGAGCTGCCCGGTTGAAAGCAAACGCCGCTCAAACGCGGTCCTTAACCAATTTAGGAGGAAGTACAGTCGGAACACAACCTGCGCATTTCAAACCTCGGGCAAGCTCAGCGCACTGTACGCTGAAGCCCGGCCACCTCATGGCACCGGTGCATACTGCATGTTCTAGCTCTCCCGGTGTAACGGGAAATGCGATGTGCTGCCATGTGCAATCCAGCAGCAAGCGATGAACCGCTCGGTCAAGCTTCCCGGGCACACGACTCGTGCCTCATCTGTGGCAGGTGACCCTAGTCGTCTACTTTGCATCTCAACACAGAGGCGGTGGCGGTCTGCTTCAACTTCAGCAGTCTTTTCTTTACAACCTGACATTGCCGAGAGGTGAAGTCTTCTGCTGGCAATGAAGTGTTCGAGGATGCATCCCCAAGCCACCTTCCTTCCGCGAGACTCTTTTGACGTTATGCCTTTGCCTGCACATGCGGCTCAACCCTGCAGTCCTCCATTAGTCTCCGTCTCAGGTTCATTGAGGCAACCAGGAAGGAGACAAATCCACGCTGTTTCTTTTGCGCTCGGCCGGTTGATTTAACCAGTCTCCTGCACATGATAGCTATGATTGTGGCAATCGTTGTCAAATTCTCGTGTACATGCAGTATGTGCAAGGTTGGCAGGGATACTCTAACCACAAAGTCAGGTCTGGAGGCAGGTTTCAGCTTCCAGCCTTCAATTGCTACAACGTCAAACGTCCTGTGTAGCCTAGCTGCTCATTGTAGTAAACTCTTCCTCCGTCTCGCAAGCCTCAAACCAAATAGCAGAGAAGTACTGTGGGGCCTCCTCTGTCAGCGGAAGCTTTGGCACCAGCACTGTCGCCTTCAGAATCTGGCCGGATGGAGCTGTGAAGCTCAGACTCTGTGGATCTGCCAGCGGTTGTGCAGGTCCCGTCCAAAACGTCTCATAGAGCCGTGCACCTGGTTCGCTCAGCATGTATGCTGTTCCGCGGGCACAAGTCCTTTCCGAGCTCGCCTGGTCCAAATATGGCTTTGTGCCACTTGCTGTTTCCTTCCATTTCATGCACCACCCATGCACAACTGCTGGTGTGGAGGCCAGGACCGTTTCTGCTGGCACGATTGCTGTCACTGACTCTTCGGAGCCACCGTGCAAGAAGTACCAGGTCCCGCTCGTTGAAAGCGTCTTGTGTTCCTGCTGGGGCCAGGAAGCAAAACGGTGGAGTTTTGCTTTGCTAACTTCAACGCTGGGGGATTTAGTTCTTTCGAACCCTTGGCAATGCAGCAATTGTGGTTGTGCGGAAAAACCGATTTTTTGCAGAACAAGCGCTTACCTTTCCTTGGAGATTCACAGGACCCGGAACCGTCTCGAGGTGACCCACCAAACGTTTTCGAGTGGGCCCTCGCATCAGTCCCATGAACTGTCCGTATGCACCTCCTTCTGACGGCGTGAGGTTCTTGATATCAAGCTTGCAAGGCTTTAAGGAAAGCAGAGGGTCAATTGTTCATCATTGTTCATCCCTTTGCCGTGTTGGGTCCTCGCTTCTCAATATTCTGAGTACACCCCCTATACTGTACTTGTTCACACAGCGAAGACGTGTGCAGTTTGAGGAGACGTGTGCTCCTCTTAGCAGGACGAGTGTTGAGACAACACTCCAGGGAGCCCCTGCCTCAGCCTCAGCCTTTTGCACGAAGGAGCTGCAGCAGGCCGATGCAGCACAGGCATCTGGCTCGACAAAGCTTGCTACCTGAAAGGGATATGCGTGCTGTTTCAGCAGTTGCTCATGGACGCACAGATGTTCATGTTCTTGGCGCTCCCGGACAATCAGGCAAACACGTACGTACAAATGCACAGTAGTACATGCACCTGCATACATGCATACATGCATGCATGCATGCATGCATGCATACATACATGCAGACACGCATTCTGATACAGGTATTTGCATTCTGTATCTGTGCAGTCCCACCTGGTCAAGTCGTGTTTCAGCGGGCCCGCTTCCTGACCCAGTGCCATCGCACTGCCAAAGCCAACCATGGATGACCACCCAAGCGAAAGTTGGACGCATCGGGCAGCTGGTATTGGCTGACTATCTGGAGGTGAAATTATTTACACTTGGGCCCATGAAATGCATCTGCGGAGAAGCAGAGCGAAGGAGCTTTGCAAATCGGAAAACCGAGAAATACTCGGATGTCACGGTTTCCAACACAGGCACTGCGAGAAGAACTGGCTCCTCACCTCGCACCTTTCTCAAACGCTTCACCTTCTTCACCTTCTCGGGCTTAGGATGGATGCTTGACCTGCAGAGCACCCTCAGATGAGGCCAGACCCTAAATGCGCGAAGATCGTTCAGTTGGGCAACATAACATCCCTCCCCCTGGTGCATGCCGTTCTCGACTTTGTACTTCTTGGGCTCACCATCAGACTATCCAGGACAGGCCTGCTAGTTAGTAAGTCAGTCACCCACTATCACCTCACGGGATTCGTAGCTATTCGGCAAACAAGGTCTTGGGAATGGCGCCAGAACTAGTAGTTCAGGTCATGGCTCGGAATGAAGCCCCATCATGGATCGTGCCAACGCTGACTCTTGCGCCACTCCCTTCTGTGCACTGTGGACTCTCGTTTGCTGATATCTCTGACCAGCTAAGCTGAATTTGGTGTTGCTGTGCCACTCTTGCATTTCCACTGTTTCGGCCTGGCCGCTCACCAACGCAGCTGAATGCTTCGAGTATGGGATTTCTTGTATGACAGGGTCGGTGTTTCGAAAGTGCATGCTGCCCAGTCCTTGTCATTCTTCCACCTGGAACCCCGTCGGACCCTTCCGTTTCGCATCTTCGCGGCTCTTCCATTGGCACCAACGTCGCAAGCACTCCCAGAGAATTTCAACACAAAAGAGTCGCCCCACTGGCCCCTTGCAGAAACTTCCAGCCAGCTGTCCTAAATTGGGCCTGTATCAGTACATCGCGTTGTGTCGAACATCTGTGTAATTTATGATACGCCCACACTTTGACAGCACCAACATACTACAAGTCCTTCTGCGGGTGTGCACTCCAGTGCATGTCATCGCGACCAGGATGCTCTTCAATTGTTTTTTTGCCGCCGCTGCTGCTGCCGCGTGTTGATAATTCCATAGTAATCCATGCTGACTGTCTATTGTTTAGGTTCCCTCGGGTGTTAATTCGCCGTCGTCTGCGTCATTGCATCGTCGTTGCCGGGCATAATTATAGCGGTAGTCGTCAGAAGTACTCCACTTCTCAGGCCTGATTTTCTTCAGGCCAGCTTTCGCTCGCACCTGACAAATCAAGTTCGCTTGCAAGGCTCCCGGATGGACTAGACCGTTCGACGCATCCCTGATGTCGTTTGCCGATAGCAAGCGAGCCGCTTGCACAAGGGGGCTTTCCACATCTGGATAATACAGGAGCCACCCCGACACAACCCAAGCTAAATGGCACAAATATTCCCAAACTCCACAACCGTTGCGAGACCACGAATAACTTGCGGCAACTTCCTTTGGTCAGGTAGCGGATTATGATATAATGTCACCTAGATGCAGAATGCAGTGTCTCGGCCGTCTGCGTTCGTCTTCCCAGTTTTGGCCTCGGAGCCGGGGGTAGGGCAAAGGCCGCAAGCTACCGACTCGGTTGCGATCGGATTTGTTTCCTAACTCCCTGACTGGGTTCAGCCATTCGCCGGAAAGCATGCCTGAATACCTTATTAGTATCATCTAGCGACCTGCTTCCACATGATTCCCGCAGATTATAGAAGCCTTTCACGATTCAGAACTTTCCAAACGCTTGTGGCACGTGGTTCTTGTGACCTAGTTCCATCTGGCTTGCGGCAACGCTAAACACTCGGACGTTCGAACAAGGCAGTACTTCCTGGCTTGCCAAATCGCTAAGTGAGGGGGAGTAGCAAGTATTTCGACAAGTACAACGAGAGTTTAATTACCATCCGAGTCTGTCGGTCATGGACAGACTGTCAGGCACCAAGATACACCTTCATACACCCTTCACCAACAAGCAGTTCCAAGCACATAATTCCCGAAGCTTCTTAGGATGTGACATCAACCGAAGCTGCAGCTTGGATTGAACGAAATCACCTCCATCCCACAAACCACCGCTTGAACACGGCATGATGAAGAAGCCTCGATCTAACCATTGTTGTGCAGCTGTCAATGATTAATTCAAGCTCTCACGAGCGCTGCCAAGCATTGCTAGTACACCTGTGTTTTGGTGCCGCGCTGGGTCTGAGCCAGCGGGAACAGGAAGATGCTTCCTCTCACTCCCATCGACATGTACATGCGAGCTATTGTTGTGATTCTCGCACGGACGATGCTTTAGCGAGATGACGGCTCGTCGAACGACGCAACAAGGACTAAAGGCATATTAGACCGGCGAAGACCCCAAACAGCAGGGGTAGTGCCAGAAAAGTTCATGGTTTCGGACATAAAAGGTTGGCGAAGGGAAGGTCAACCAGTTGGCTTTGTTTTTTTTGTTGCCTCCGGGCAGATTGGCACGCACGGCTTGCCAATTTGCGAATTGCAATGTCTGGGCTCACTCTTTTGGACATGCCTCAATTGCGGCTTGTGGCGCAATTTAAACTCTTCTCGGCCTTTCCATTCTTTCGAGTCACTGGGTCAACCGTGGCTCACTCACTTCCCAGGCGTCATACGTGTAGACATGATCCTTCCGTATCCCTTGTGCCGCAGCAATGAAGGCACCAATTTGCTGAAGATAATCGAACGAGCTGTCATGCAAATCCGACACGTGCATCAAGCCCCAATGCACCAAGCTGGTGCTCCGTTCTCGACAACACATCAGTCACACAACTCGCCGCATCTAAAACGAGATGCAGAATAACAGTCGGTGTCAGGTACACCAATGTACCCTGTCGCACAATCGGAAGAGTGTTTCCAGTCGAGTCAACCAAAGCAAGATAGTCTTGGGCATCTAAGGTCCAACATGCCTGCAACAAGCAGCAACACTGATCAGTGGAAACGGCATCCCAGTGCACACGCAGAACTGTGCACTCAAGGAATGATAACTGTTACAGTCAGGCTACACAATCTTCCTGTTTTGCGCATCCAATGTCTTTCCAGACAAACTCCGCAGAGAGCAGGATATTCCGGTGCAAACCATTCAGGTCAACAGTTTGCACAAGCTCCACTGTCGAACAGTAGCCACCACTTATCGACCAAGCAAGCTTGCCCGTAAAACACAATCAAGCTGTCCTCAAACTTCAGACTCTAGACCAATCTCTGGCAATTTTTTCGGAGGAGCCGGGGGCACTCCGGCACCATGCTCCATGGACCAGATTCGGCATTGTCCCAAGTTCCGCACCTCGGACGCTCGATCGGGACGCGTTCTGATCCAGCGCCTCGACAGTCACAGCTGCAGCATTCTGCGACGGGTCACTCTTGGTGGCTTCCTGCGAAGCATTCGCTTGGGAGCTAGACGCCATATTGGAGCTTGGCTGCTCCGCGCTCCACCAGGCTTGTGAATTCCAGAACCGTCTTCGTTCCAATAACTCCAATGGTTTTGGAACCAAGACCCGTCACCGGACCCATCATCAAGCAAACCTATCCACTCATGATGACTCCAATCACGATTACCTCCATGAACACCAATCAGCGTACCATTCTTGTTCCCGATTCCAACCCTGATTCCACTCTCAATGTTGAATAGAACGAGAAGGATCTCACTCAATAGACTCGTGGATCGTTGCGGCACTGCAAACTGTCTGTGCTATCTTCCACTAGTCTCAAAGCCATTCTGTGTCCTCATTTCGATTCATCGCCCAAGCGACACCATCAGTGATTTGCGCCAGCACGCACGCCAATTGTCGTGAGGAGAACACCAACAATTGGTCGTTCTGTGCTCCAGTCTGCTGCGCGTCAAAGGCTTCACATCAGCGATCCTTCGACATCATCCCTCTTTCGCTTCGCAAGGGTTTGTACAATCCAACATGCCGCTTCAGTTGCCATGACCTATCTTTCCATTTCTCCTGCTCAACAGTTCCTCTCACTCCGCAGCTCGCTAATTACCATGCGACTCGACTCCTTTTCGAGCGGCTTGCTCCGTGTTCCTCAAATGCACTGTTGTTTGTGGAGCGGTTTGCTCCCTCTTTCTCAAATCCTCTACTCCCTTTTCGACCGGTCTCCTTGTTGCGTCTCAAATAGTCTCGTCCCCTGGCTTGCTCCCTGTTTCTCAAAAACTCTAAACACTCGAGCGGTTTGACCCTGTTTCTGAGACACTCTATGAGCCACTCTAGTGCCTTTCGAGCGGTTTGCTCTCTTCTCCTCCAATACCACAGTTCTTGTCGAGCGGTTTGCCCCTTGTTTCTCAAACATGTTTGTCTTTTGAGCGGTTTGCTCCATCGTGCGATTTGCTCCTTATTTCTCAGATGCTTTAGTCCCTTTCGAGCGGTTTGCTTTCTGTTTCTCAAATACTTTAGTGCTTCGGGAGCGGTTCGCTCTCTTTTTCTCAAACATTCTGATCCCTTTCGAGAAGCTTGCTCCCTGTCTCACAAACACTGTTCCGGGCGGTCTCCCTTTTGGTTCTCCTTGTTTCTCAAACACTCTAGTCCCTTTCGAGCGGTTCGCTTCCTGTTTCTCAAACACTGAAAGTCCCTTTCGAGCGGTTGGCTCCCTGTGGCAAATACTGCAAGTTAGTTTTATTGTTCATCAAATATTCAATCCCTTTCGAGTTCTCCAAACGGCTTGCTCCTTGCTTCTGAAACACTTTTGTCTTTTGCGAGCGCTCCATGTGTCTCAGATACTCCAGTCCCTTTTGTGAGTTTGCTCCGTGTTTCTCAGGCATTCTGGTCCCTTTCGAGCGGTTTGCTCCCTGTTTCTTGAATACTCTAATTCCTTTCGAGCGGTTTGCTCCTTGTTTCTCAAATACTCTGGCTCCTTTCGGAGGTATTGCTGCTCACTGCTTCTCAAATACTCTAGTCCCTTTCGGGTTTGTTTGTTCAAACACTCTACGTCCCTTTCGGGCGGTGTGCAAATACTCTAGACTCTACTTCCTTTCGAGCGGATTACTCCTTGTTTCTCAGATACTTTAGTCCTGTTCGTGCGGTTTGCTCTTCGTTTATAAATTTCTCGAATCACTTTTCGAGCGGTTTGCCCCCTGTCTCTCAAATACTCTAGTCCCTTCCGAACGGTTTGCTCCTTGTTGCTGAAACACTCTAGTCCCTTTCGAGAGGTGTGCTCTCAGTTTCGCAAAGACTCTACTCTGATCCCTTTCGAGCGGTTTGCTCCTTGTTTCTCAAACAGTCTAAATAGTTCCTTTCGAGGGTAACATTCCCTTTTTGTTCAAACACTCTAATCCCCTTCGAGCAGTTTGCTCCCTGTTTGTCAATCAGTCTAATCAATCCCTTTCGAGCGCTTTGTTCCCTGCTTCTTCCAATACTCTAATCCCCTTTGAGCGGTTTGCTCCCTGTTTCTCAAACACCCTAATTCCTTTGGAGCGGTGTGCTCCTGCTTCTCAAATACTCCAGTCACTTTCGAGCGGTTTGCTCCTTGTCTATATCTAATACTCTAGTCCCTTTCGAGCGGTTTGCTACCTATTTCTCAAAGACACTCTGGTCCCTTTGGAGCGGCTTGCAAAAACTCTAGCCCCATTTCTCCCATGTCCTCAAAGACTCTACTCTGGTCCCTTGCGAGCGGCTTGCTTGTTGCCTCTCAAATACTCTACTGCCTTTCGAGCGGCTTGATACCTGTTTCTCAAACAGTCTAACCCCGTCCGCACGTTTGGCTCCCTGTTTCTCAAATACTCTAATCTCTTTCGAGCGGTTTGCTCCCTGTTTCTCAGACACTCTCGTCCCTTGCGAGCGGGTTCCTCCTTGTTGCTTTCGAGCGACATTCTTATTGCTTCTCAAGTACTCGGTCCTTTTCGAAGGGTTGTTCCCCGATTCTCAAATTCTCTCGTCCATTTCGAGCGGTTTGCTCCATGCCTCAATCACTGCAGTCCCTGTCGGGCTGTTCGCTCTTTGTTTCTCAAGTACTCTTATCGCTTTCGAGCGGTTTGGTCCTTGTTTGACAAATACTCTAGGCCTTCTGGAACCGTCTGCTCCTTGTCTCTGAAATACTCTAATCCCTTTCGCGCGGCTTGCTCGCTGCTTCTCAAACATTCTAGTCCCTCTCAATCGGTTTGTTATTCCGTGTTTCTTCGAAAAGTCTAATTTTCTTCGAGCGGTTCGCTCCTTGCTTCGCAAGAGCTCTAATCCTTTTCGAGCGATGTGCTTGCTGATTAAAACAACCTAGTCCCGTTCGAGCGGCTTGCTCACTGTTTCTCAAAAACTAGTCCCTTTCGTGCGGTCTTCCTGATTCTCAAATGCTGCAGTCCTTGTCGAGCGGCGTGCTCCTTGTTTTTCAAACACCCTCGTCCCTTTCGAGCGGTGTGCTCCCAACTTCTCAAAAACATCCAGTAGCTTTTCGACCGGCTTGCTTCCTGTTGCTCAAATACTCTAGTCCCTTTCCAGCGGTCTTCTCCTCGTTCTCAAATACTTTAGTCCCTTTCGACGTTCGAGCGGTTGTCTCATTGTTGCTCAAACACTCCAGTCCCTTTCAAGCGGTTTGCTGCCTGTTTCTCAAATACTGAAAATCCCTTTCGAGCAGTTGGCTCCCTGTCGCAAACACTGCAGGCGGTTTGCGTATTGTTCATCAAGTGCTCAGTCCATTTCGAGCGGTTTTGCTCCTGGTCTCAAATACGCTACCTTTCGAGCGGCCTTCTCCCTGTTTGACATTCGAGCGGTTTGCTGCATGTTTTTCAAGCACACCAGTGCCATTCGAGCGGTTTGCTCCTGGTTTCTGCAATATTTTTGTTCCGTTCAAGCGGTTCTCTCACCGTTTCGATAATACTCTATACCCTTTCAAGCATATTGCTCCCTGTTTCTCCAACGCTCTTGTTGCTTTCGAGCGGTTCGCTCCTTGTTTCTCCAATACCCTGTGCCCTAGTCCCTTTATGTAGGTTTGCTCCCTGTGCCTCAATTGCTGCAATCCCCTGCGGGCGGTTTTCTCTTTGTCCCTTTCGAGTGGTTTGCCCCGGTTTCTCAAGCACTCTACTCTAGTCCCCTTCGAGCGGTTCACCCCTGTTTCTCAATTACTCTACTCTTGTCCCGTTCGAAAAGATTACCCCCCTGTTTCTGCAATACTCTTTTTCTTTTCGAGCCGTTGGGTCTCTGCTTCTCAAATACTCAAATCACTCTGGAGCGGATGGCTCCTTGTTTGTCCAATACTCCTGTCGCTTTCGAGCGGTTTACCCCTTGTTTCTCAAATACTTTAGTCCGATTCGAGCAGTTCGTTGGTTCCCCCTCAAATACTTTAGCCCCTTCCGAGCGGTTTGCTGCCTGTTGCTCCAATGCTATAGGCCCCGTGTATATGCTGGCTCCCTGTTACCCAAATACTCTTGTTTCATTCAATCGTATTGCTCCCTGCTTCTAAAATAGCCCAGTCTCTTTCGAGTGGCCCGCCCGTGCTTCTCAAATGCCTTTCGGTGTGTTTGCTTCCTGTTTCTCAAACAATCTAGTCCTTTTCGAGCGGGTTGCTCCTTGTTTCCCCAAAAACACCCGGAACTTTTTTGGAGCGGTTTGCTATGTTTCTCGAATACTCTAACCCCTTTCGAACGGTGTGCTCTCTGCTTCTCAAATTCAAACACTCTAGACTCTAGTTCCTTTCGAGTGGATTGCTCCTTGTTTCTCAAATACTCAATCCCCTTGCGAACGGTTTGCCCTTGTTTCTCAAATGCTCTGGTCCTGTTCGTGCGGCTTACTCCTTGCTTCTACAACTCCCGAATCACTTTGCGAGCGGCTTGCTCCCTGGCTCTCAAATACTCTAGTCCCTTTGGAGTGGTGTGCTCCTTGTTTCTCACATACTCCAATCACTTTTGAGCGGTTTGCCCCCGATCTATCAAATACTCTATTCCCTTTCGACGGTTTGCTACCTGCTTCTCACGTGCTCTAGTCTCTTTCTTTCGAGCGACTTTGCTCCCTGGAACTGAAACACCCTAGTTTCTTTCGAGCGGTTTGCCCCCTGCTTCTCACATCTTCTAGCTCTTTTGAAAGGGTTTGCTCCCTGATTCTCCAACACCCTACTCCCTTTCGAGCGGTTTGCTCCCTGATTTTTCGATACCCTAGTCCGTTCCGAGCGGCTTGCTCCCTGGTTTCTCAAACACTCTAGTTCTTTTCAAGCGATTTCCTTCAGGATTTCTCCAGTACTCTAGTCTTTTCGTGCGGTTTGCTCATTGCTTCCACAGTACTCCAATCTCTATTCCAGCGGTCAATCACTCTCCCTGTGCCTCATTCACTGCAGTCCCTGTTGGGCGGTGTTCTCAACTACCGTAGTCCCTTTCGAGCAGTTTGTTTGTTGTTTCTCGGATGCCCTGATCCCTTCTCTGCGTCTTGCTGCAATAAGCCCTTTTTAGTGCTTGGCTTTCTGTTTCTCACATACTCTAATCCCTTTCGAGCAGTTTGTTCCCTGTTTTTCAAACACGTTTGCTTCCTGTTTCTCGAATACACTTGTCCCTTTAACCTAGTTTGCTCCCTGTTTCTCAAAAATAATCCAGTCCTTTCGAGCGGTTTGCACCGTCTTTCTCAAACACCCTAGTCCCTTTCGAGCGGTTTGCCCCTTGTTTCTCAGATACACTAGTCCCTTTCAAGCGGTTTGCTCTCTGCTTTAGTTCCCTTCGAGCGGTACGCGTTTTGTTTCTCAAATACCCTAGTCTCCTTCGAGGTTTGTTCCGTGCTTCTCACACACTTTAGTACCGTTGAGCGGCTTGCTCCTTGTTTGTCCAAAACTCTAATTCGTTTCTAGCAGTTTGCTACCTGTTGTTCAAACACTTTTGTCCTTTCTGAGTGGTTTGCTCCCTTTTCCTCAAATACTCCAGCCTTTTCCGAGCTGATTCTCCAATGCTATATGCTTTGGCTCCTACTGGAGTCGCTTTCGAGCGGTTTGTTCCTTGTTCCTCAAAAACCCTAGCACCTTTGCGTGGTTTGCTGCTTGTCTTGGAAGTACTCTAACCCGTTTCGAACGGCTTGCTTCCTGTTGCTGCAAAACTTTTGTCCCTTCCGGTTGGTTTGCTACCTGTTTCTGAATTACTCCAAGCCTTTCCGAGCGGTTTCCTTGTTATTATTACTCAAAAATTCCAGTCCCTTTCGAGATAGTCCGTTTCAAGCGGTTTGCACGTTGTTTTTCAAATACCCTAACCCCTTTCGAGCGGTCTGCTCCCCGTTTAAAGGTAGTCCAGTCCCTTTCGAGCGCTTACTCCCTTTATCTTCAATACTCTAGTCCCTGTAAAGCGGTTTTTCCCTGTTTCGCCAATACTCTAACCCTTTTCGAACGGTATGCTTCTACTTCAGTCCTTTTTGGGCGGTCTGCTCCCTGTTTGTCAAACATTCCGTGTTTTTTTGCAGCGGTTTGCAACCTGATTCGCGAATACTCTAGTCCCGTTTGACCGGCTTGCACCCTGATTCTCAATGCACTAGTCCCTTTCGAGCGGTTTGCTCCCACCCTACAGAGAACTACGGTATTCGGGAAACAGTGAGCAACCCGCGCAGACGGACCTAGTGTATCTGGGAAACGGGGAGCAACTGCCGCTCGAAATGGACTAGAGTATATAAGGAACAAAGGGCAAACAGCTCGAAAGGGACTGCAGTATTTGACGCAGGGAGCAAACAAACCACTCGAAAGGGATTGGAGTATTTGAGAAACAGGCAGAAGGGGACCAGAGTATTTCAGAATCAGGGAGCAAACCGAGTAGTTGAGAAACAAAGAGCCAGCCGCTCATAAGGGACTAGAGTACGTATTTGAGAAACAAGGAGCAAGCCGCTCGAAAAGGACTAGAGTATTCGAGAAACAGGGAGCAAGCCGCTGGAAAAGGACTAGAGTCTTTGAGAAACAAGTATCAAACCCCTTCGAAACGGACTAGAAATGACTAGAATATTTGATAAACAGGTTTGCTCCTTGTTTCTCAAACACTGTGCGGCTTTTCGGACGATTTGCTCCTGGTTTCTTAAGTACTGAGCGGTTTCCTCCGAATTTCTCAAAGACTCTAGTCCCTTTCCAGCGGTTTGCTCCTTGTTTCTCGAATACCCTTTCGAACGGCTTGCTCCTTGTCCCTCAAATGCTGTAGTCCCTTTCGAGTGGCTTGCTCCCTGATTCGCAAACACTCCAGTACCTTTCGAGCGGTTTGCTCCATCATTCTCAGGTACTCTACTCCTTTTCGAGTGGCTCGCTCCCTGTTCCTCAAACACTCTAGTCCCTTTTAAGCGCCTCGTTTTGTGCCTCTCAGCCGCTCAAGTTTTGGGGCGATCTGCTTCCTGATTCTCAAATACTCTGGTCCCTGTGAAGCAGCTTGGTCTCTGCTTCTCACATACTCTACTCCGTTTCGAGCGATTGTTTCCCAAATGTCGCAACTCGCTTTGGGGTGGTTTGCTCCCTGTGTCTTAAAGATTCTTGGCCTTTTCGGACGTTTTGAGCCGTGTTGCTTCTCATGCCAGTGCCTTTCCAGCGGTTTGCCCCGAGCTTCTCAAAGTGCCTAATCCCTTTCCAGCGGTTTGCTCCTTGTTTTTCAAAAACTCTGGTCCCTTTCGACCTGCTCCTTGTTTCTCCAACACCTTTGTCGCTTGCGAGCGGTTTGCTCAGGCTCCTTGTTTTTGACTATACGCCTTTTCGAACGGTTTGTTCCCTGTGTCGCCACATTTCTGTAACCCCTTTCGACCGGTGTGCTCATTGCTTCTCAAGGCCCTTTTGGGCGGTGTGCGCCTAGTTTCTCAAACCCTCTAGTCCTTAGGATACTAGTCCTTCTTGAGCGGTGTACTCCCTGTTTCTCAAACACTCTACTCTGGTCCCTTTCGAGCGGCTTTCTCACCGTTTACTCTAATCCGTTTCAAGTGGCTTACTCTTTGTTTTTCAAATACTCTAATCCCTTTCGAGCGGTTTATCCCTGTTTCTCAAATATTCTAATCCCTTTCGAGCGGTTTGGCCCTTGACACTCTAGTCCCTTTCGAGCAGTTTGCTCCATGTTTTTCAGATACTCTGTTTCATAGACATTCTATACCTGTTCGATCGGTTTGTTCCCTGTCTGGCCAAAACCCTGAGCCCATTCTAGCAGTATGCTTGTTGATTCTCAAATACACTAGTCCCGTGCAAAGCGGTTTGCTCTTAGGGCTGTCTTCCAAAGACTGTAGTTCCTTTCGCACGGTTTGCTCCCTCTTTCTCTCAAATACCCTACTCACTTTCGAGTGGTGAGCTCCCTGTTTCTCACAGTTTCTCAAACACTCTATGCCTTTTCGAACGGCTCGCTCCCCTGCGTCGCAAGTACTCCCACCCCTTCCGAACGGTATGCTACCCGTTCCTCAAACGCTCTATTCCCCTTCGGGCAGTACACTCCCTGTTGTGTTCGAGCGGGTTGCGCACTGTTTCTCAGGAACTCTAGTCCCTTTTCGAGCGGTTTGTTTCCAATTCTTCAACAACTCGTCCCTTTCGGGCGGTTTGCTCCCTGGTTCTCCATTACACCAGTCCCTTTGGAGCGGTTTGACCCTTGTGTCTGCAAGACTGTAGTGCCTATTGAGAACATTGCGTGCCGTTTCCCAATAGTCCCTTTCGAGCTGGTTGGTCCTTGTTTCTCAAGCACTCTTGTTTTTTTGAGAGCGGTTTGCTCCCTGTTTCCCAACTACTTTAGGCCTTCTCGGAAGGTCTTGTGAATACCCTAGTCCTTTCTGGTTTGCTCCCTGTCTCTGCAACACCCTAGTCCCTTTCGAACAGTTTGCTCCGTGTTTCTGAAAAATTCGAAACCCTTTTGGGCGATTTGCTTTTTGTTTCTCAAAAACTCTAAGGAACGGTTTGTTCCTTGGTCGCACATACTCAAATCCCTTTCGAGCTGTATGCTCTTTGTGTCACAAAATACGCTAGTCCCTTTCGAGGCGGTTTGTTCCCTGCTTCTCAAAAGTTCTAGTCTCTTTCGAACTTTTTGCTCCTTGTTTCAAACACTCTAATCCTGTTCCTACGGTTTGCTCCTTGTTTCTAAAAACCCCTAGTCCCTTTCGAGCCAGTTGCTCTGCTTTTCTGTCTTTTCGCAAATACTCTAGTCCCTTGCGAGCGGTTCGTTCCCTGCTCCTCAAACACTCTAGTTTCTGTTCGAACGCCTTGCTGCTTGTTTTTCAAATGTTCGGATTCCCCTCGAGCGCTTTACTCCCTGTTTCTCTGTACTCTAGTCTGCTTCGAGCGGTTTGCTGATTGGCTTGTTGTTTCTCGAACACTCTAGTCTCTTTCGAACGGTTTGGTTATTGTTCCTCAAGGCCGGTTTTGCTCCCTGTTTCTGAATCACTCAAACCGGCTTCGCACAGTTTGCTCCTTCTTTCTCAAACACTCGAATCCCTTTCGAGCGGTACTCTATGCCTTTCGAACGGTTTGCTCACTGTGTCTCAAATACTCTCTGTTTCGAGCTGCTTGCCCCTCGTTTCTCATACACTCTAGTCCTATTCGAACGGATGACTCCTTATCTCCCAAATACTCTACTATTAGGTCCGTTTGCGCGGTTTGCTCAATGTTTCCCAAACACCGTAGTTCTCTTTGGGGTTGTTTGCTCCTTTGAAGACTCTAGTCCCTTTCCAGCGGCTTGCTCCTTGTTTCTCAAATACTCTGGCCCCTTTCGACCAGTCTGCTCTCTTGTTTCTTCAGCGTATTTGTCGCTTGCGAACGTTTTGCTCCCTGTATTTCAAACACTCTAAGCCTTTTCGATTTCGAACGGTTTGCTCCCTGTTTCTCAAATACTCTACTCCCTTTCGAGCGGTGTGCTCCTTGTTTCTCAAATCCTCCTGTCACTTTCGAGCGGTTTGCTTCCTGTTTCATCATATACTCTAGTCCCTTTTGAGCGGTTTGCTACCTGTTTCATCATATACTCTAGTCCCTTTCGAGCGGTTTGCTCCCTGATTCTCAAATACTCTAATCCGTTTCGAGCGGCTTGCTCCCGGCTTCTCAAACACTTTATTCCCTTAGCGGTTTGCCCCCTGTTTCTCAACTGTTCTAGCTTTTCTGAAAGGTTTGCTCCCTGATTCTCAAAATTTCTCAAATACTCTAGTCCCTTTCTAGCGGTTTGCTTCCCGGTTCTCAAATACTCTAGTCCGTTTCGAGCGGCTTGCTCCCTAGTTTCTCAAATGCTCGAATCCTTTTCAAGTGCCTCGCTCCCGGTTTGCTTGTGTACTCTAGACTCTAGTCATTTTCGAGCGGCTTGCTCATTGTTTCCACAGCGCCTCGCGGCGTCTCACGGCGCCCCGCCTCGGGGCCTCGCCTCGCGACCTCGCGGCCTCGCGCCCTGACCTTGCTTCCCTGGCTCATTGTCATGTCCGTTCTGGAAAAATCACCTAAATTTGGTTGTTTTGTGTTCTGCAATCTGGCATGTCCAGGAGCGCTTTTTGGACCCGGCCGGTGCATTTGTTGCTGCTGTTGTCCATCCCCGAAACTCGCCCAAAACAACAACTAAATTTAGTTGATGTTTCTGATAATTCGGGCGGGTCCAAAAGCGTGTTTTGGACCCGGCTTGTGCAATGGTCGCTCCCCAAACTCGCACACAATCCACTAAGTTTGGTTGATGTTTCGTTGGCAATTTGGGGGGGTCCTGGCGAGGCTTGTGCACTTGTTGCTGATGCTGCCTAGTTTTCAAGCCGGAAATCAGTCCCAAAAACTCGCCACCAAAATCGACTAAATGTCGTTGGCTTTTCGTTGTCAAAATTTGAACTGGTCCAGGAGCGTTTTTTGGACCTGCTTGTGCCTGCCGGCGCATGCCTATACATGCCCCTTCGCCGGCGGCGGACAGGGCCCCACCTGCATGCCGAGTGCATGTCCTCCCTATTCAGCTAGAACCCCGAATATCTAAAGCTATCTGTCTGGAGAAAAAAGGCACGCCGAGCAGTTTGATCTCGGAAGCTTTCTCTCAGCTGCTCAGCTACAAGTACCATCCTTCTGGGTCGCAACCGCAACCGAAAGCATCCGTGGTCGGATCTTAATGTGTTGATCACCGACACTGAATGTCAGATCCTCGCCAACAGGCCCCAAGCCCAAGCAGCTGAAGTACCGGAAGCTCGTCATTGCAAAGCGTACATGATATCCCTGATAGAGCAGTGTCGATACCGAGGCAAAACGTAGTAGCATAACGCGAAGGAAAGAAGCTAAATGTAGATCCTTTCGAAATTCGGCCTCCGGCCATTCGTGGGCTGGCCTCGGCTTCATAGGTGGAGTAGAAGCGGTTTTGTGCTTTGGTGTGCCGCATGCAGCCTGGCAGACATTTCAGACTTGCAAATAAAACTGAACTGTGCACAAATCTTGTCGCCATGACACCCTGAGCCGCGGCTCTCACCTTCGTCCCACTAGACGAGGACCTGCAAATAGTGTGCTTCCCAACATTTCCCAACACGAGGCAGGCGTCGTAATTCAGCAAAGCCAGAAAAGAAACATCATCTCAATTTCCAAGCAGTCTGTCAGACACAACAGCAGCAGCAGCAGCAGAAGCAGCGCTGCGGGAAGTTCGGGCTCCTTGCCACCGCGTGCTTTTTCTTACTGCCACTTCGACATCTTCAAGGGCACTGGCTTGAGCAAGTTTGGCCTGCGAATCTTCGAACATAAACTTGTTGTGGTCGCCCATTTGCAGAGGGGAGGGAAGTGGGTCCGAGGGGAAGGGGGATGTTGGTTCTGAAAATGTTTGGTGCCAATGCCAGTGGCCAGTGGTCTTTGTAATTATCTTACCGTGGCAGCAAAAACGCACTTGCTATGCTGAGACAAGCAGTGGCACAATTCTACACAGGTGATCGAAACGGTTATAGAAACAAGGGTCAACACCGAGCAGCAGACATGAAGATACCAAGCCTGGAACAGGTAGAGTATGACCAGTAATGCTTGAAGTGGCAACTAAGTGGATGGCAAATGACAGCCAGGCATCGGGAAATAAGCGTTCTGGTCTGAATGGCAATTACCAGCCATGTGAGCGTGATCCGCATATACTGTTCTGCAAATTTCTCGGGCTTCGAACGGTAGGCGAACTGAAGCGACCAGCAAGCGCAGCACTGAGTATATCAGTAAGTTGCACTGCTCCCGATGCAGTTTTAACTAGTGACACCTTCTTCATGTCCGTAAATGTTTCCAACAGCTGGAATTCCGCTGTTCATTAGAAGTACGCCATAGTTTTGCCTGTTCCTTCTCTGCACAAGCGATGTATCAGCGTATGTGTGCGGATATGATATCTGGTTGGGCTGTACATGCACACATGCATGCACGCATGTATGTGTATGATTTTCTGTGTAGATATACAACATATGACATATACGCATCTACATATGTATCTACACACACACATATGTATATATATATATACCTATGTGCACAGGAAGAGAGAGATATGTATGCCTTCGTCTGTCTCTCTCTCTCTCTCTTTATACTTGCAGGGGGAGATGTATACACACATCTTTTTTGGAGAGAGTCTGTACATATGTACATGTGCATATGTATCGGTGTGCTTTTCCCATAGTATACGTGCACATACGTGTATGCAAGAACGCGCCCGCCTCTACATGGAAACAGCCTTGCGATTCCAGTTGAAAAACAATCTGGGCCTTCGAGCCTCGTCCGCTTCGGGCGTGCAACTTTGGCCTCCGAATGTCGAGCACGGCGTCGGCCTGGAGGGCGTTAGCTTTTGTCGTGGCGCTTCTTCAGCAGCAAACCCGTAAAAATGATGCGACATTTCAGCTCACTGCCGATTATTCAGGTTTCATGGTCCCAAGGGTTCGTCTTCGAGTTCTGTCCTTCAGGTTCCTAGTGCCTGAGCACTGATCGCCGTACGGCCGTTGACAGTCGAGTCGTATTCCTCTTCTTATAGGTAAACTTGCCAGTGCCCGTCTTGCTAATGTGAACTTGGCATAGTGAGTAAGTTTAGTAACCGGAGGTAAGATTGCTGAAGGAAAGTTCGTTGGGCATTTGCTTGCTTTGCACGGCTCTGTCCTACTTCGGCCCAACACCGTCACGCTTTCTCGCTGTGACTGCGCTTGCTGCGATCGGATCACCAGGAAAAAGCTTTGGGGATCCCTCCAAACAGACGTCCAAGCCGTCTGGTAGTGACAGAATGACCTGGGAGCCAAGGTCGAAATGGCCAAGTTCGTCCATCTTTGCCACCTGGTCCCCGACCTTGCCGAGCGCCACGAAGCTTTGGACCGACCATTCGCCGATACACAGCAAGCGCACCAACCCGAAGGACGTGCTGAAGGAAAAAATCGTCAAGGATTCCTCGGTCATGTCAGTGTCATGACAAGCTGTACTTCCGTCTTGCTTTCAAGTGTCAGCGCCAGGGAAGAGCTCGTCCTTCTGGTAGCAGTCTATGGCTACGATCTTGCCATCCACCGGGCTATGAACCCGGTGGTAATCCTTAAATGCAGAACTGATACACCAACGATAATGCGGCCCCTCCCTGGGCCAAGCACATAGGGACCCGGCTGGCCAGCGCAACCGCAGCTGCACCAGATGCTTCCCGTCCAACACTTGCAGTAGCTCTGAAACAGCGATGACCGAGATCTTCAATGACATTTCACCGCTGGGCACCTGCACCAACGAAAGCACTCAGCTGCCTCTGCAATTGGCTGTATGCGGATGCGCCCAGGCTACATTTTGCAACGCCCGGCCTGTTCCCATGCCTTACCCTGCACGGGCGAGCAAACTTCCGCCAAGGCTGCTTGGGACAAACAGCGCTCAAGTGTTGCTGGCGACAGTTCCCTTAAGAACCAGTCCTCATATGTAAGGTAGTGGGCAGGACAGAACGCATCCTTGCCAGGCTTGTACTTGAAGCGCTTGTTGATGCGATCAGCTATCAATGTCCAGTCCTTATGTAGCGGCGGCGGTCAGCAAGCGAGTGACGTCCCTTCGCCATAAGGTGTTCGTTGAATGCTCCCAGCTTGCAAATCTATTTGACCTATCAGCCTGCTTCGTGTCTTCCTAGCGGCACTCTCTGGAGCCGTTGCCACCTTCGCAGCTGAGAGGCTACATCAGGCACCTTGGCACCTGTTAGCTTTGCCAGGCGGGTAGCCTGGCACCGTTGGCGAGTCTCCGCCCGGAACTCCACAGAAACACACCATATCTGTCCTGAAAGAGTTCCTCATACCAGCTCACTTTTGCATGGCTTGCATCCACTTCCTTTCGCAACTGTGCTGCGGCAACCTGCATCAAGCAGGTGTTGAAGACTCGACCGAGGATGTGGAACCATCACAGCGAGCACTCCTGGAGTTCTGCCACTTTCGCAAGTTCGGAGCGAACGGCTTCGACTTCCTGCGAGGATGGCGCATGGTCGGAGACGGCCTCCAAGACTTCATCCGTGCCTGAGCCCAGGATTTGGCATTCGCTTTGCACTTAGTGCGCCAAGCCCAAGGCTGGGGTTCAATGTCAACTCCTGCCAACACGGAAGAAGACTTTGTCAGGCCACGGCGCGACTGGCCAGTTCGTGCCAATCCAATCTAGCTGCCCGGTGGCGAGTCTTCCGGCTGACATAACCGCCAGGGGCCTTACACCAGTCAAGAACACAAGGCCCATAAATCGCTTTCGGGCTTACATCAGCCAAGAACAGAAAGCACTTGCAGCGCCTAATGCCGCCCAACGGACAATCAGCAGGACAGTGCAGCCAGCCCACAAAGTGCTGCTCACAGGCGGCAGCCGCGCGGCTTGCCACCTCCTCATTCCAGATACCGAAGCAAACCCTTCACAACACTCCGGCCTGGGCTGTGCAAACCTTGCAAACGAGTATCCCCGGTTGCACATGGGCATGAACTGCCTCTGGAACCGACAGCGTGCAGGGCACGAGCATCACCAATTCCAACAAGCCTAGCGTTTTTGGTTGCTTGCTCAGACAGTGTTGTTTTGCGACTGCGGCTTTGCTGGCGGGAGTGCTGCATGTGTGTTGGCCTACTACCCTGCTGGGCCTGCTTGTCCTGCTTGAGCCACCACGCCCCCTGTGAAAGTCTAACAGCTGCATAAGAAGCATTCTCCCCGCTCCTCCCCTTCCAACGCGACGGAACGCTGCCTTCTTTGTCCCCGGCCGCATGCTTCCCACCTGAAAAGCCCGATGCAGCTCCCTTTCGAGAATCCACTCCTCTGCCTACCACCGTCAAGGCCTGTCTTCCGATCTGCTTTGCTTTGGCCTTTGCCCTTTCCTTTCCCGTACCTCAGCGCAAACACAGCGGGTCCCAGCAGGTCGAGCCGAATGCCCGACGCACACTTCCCCAAGGCCGCAGCTTCTCGAGCAATTTCTGCCTGAGCAAGCCCTAAGCAAGAGGCTCTGAGGTGCTTGAGTCGGCAGCTCTTCTTGCGGACGGAAGGCCGTCTCTTCCAATTGTGGGCAGCTCTGCTCCCCATTGCGGTGTGAAGCTCTGGGCAGTGCTGGCGTGGAGTCGCTGCTTCGTGGGATCACATACTAAGAAGGGCTGGCTTTGAGCAGAAAGCGGATTCCAGTCCCAGGCACTTTCGGACGAGCTCGACCGGCTTGGCCGCCCGGCAATGCCGAGGACTGCAGGCCTTTCTCCTCACAGCCAGACCTCCCTAGCTGTAGCCTATCGTTTCGCTTCTGGACCATGCGATTTGCATGGCCCAGCATCTGGGTCATTGTCCGGCAAAGAGCTCATGTTATTGGCAGACTCCTGCGCAGACCGAGACCGAACTTCGGCACAAGTGCACGCAGTGAAACTGTCAAGCTTCCGGAGGTACTCACACTTGCGCATGTCTTGCTTCAAAGACCTGCAGTTGATCATGAATGTTCATTTGTCTGTATTTTCAACTTGTATTCTACAAGTCACCTGGCTTCCTGTGGCCAGGGAAGGAAAGATGGGTTGCCACTTGGATCCGTTTGGCTGCGTGCCGCGGGCGGAAATATCGCTGCATAGATCCGTTGTGGGTCGGCTCGTTTTTGTTGGTGACATTAGTTGTGAAGTGGAACCCCAAAAATTCTGCTCATCGGCAAACTCAAAACTCGCATTAAGCTGAATTAGCATCGCTCTTTGCCTTCAATGCAGCTGTCTACCTGAGCTGGTCTGGACAAGATGCAACGCACGCCTATCTTTGCATATCCTCACTCTCGCATCGATTCTGCACCAAACTGCTGCATGAATCTGCGTCAGCTCCCAGTGTGGGTCATAGGATGGTGACTGGTTCCACAGCCTGGGCTGCATGAGTTTCGCTGGGTCCGACTTATTTGCAGGTCAGCTGCGTCAACTGCCGGTCTCCAAACAAAGTTTGGCTGTTCCGAATCCAGGTTGTCTTCACTATAGCTCGGTCGCGGCAAGTAGCGATGACCAGACAAATAAAGGAAGTTATGGTAATCCCACAGTGACAAGATGTGACACTTCGTGCAGCTGCAGAGCAAGAGCTCCTGCGGCAAATGCGACGACCCCAAAGAACATGAGCTGAATTCGAGCGCACCTGGATGCAGTAACATTGCACATCTTTTCCCTTGTGTCTGTCTTGCAGGCAGGCAGCAATCGTGCCGCATGAGGTAGCATCGTTTTGCTTCGGGCTTGACGTGTCACCTTCTTTTGCTTCGCCGGAGCAGGAGCACCTTGCACCTAATACTAGCTGCTAGCTGCACCCCTGCTCCCTTCGCAGATGAAATACTTACTTACTATTCCCGGCCTTATATAAACAGCCTTAGATGCTGGACGCTGGCGTGCTCAAACAGCTCAACTGTTGAAACAGAATCGCAACTGCCATCCGTTCCGACTGAGGCACGCGGTTCCGGACATTTCTGACTTCGACGAGAAAAGGAACGGTCTCAAAGCTTTGCTTGCTGGTCCGTTGTGTCGCGAACCGGCCGGCTTCTTCTTCATCGCAGCTGGCTCCACACGCCACGTTCCTGCACAAAGGCCGTTGCGTGGCTCATGGTCCGATCAGGGTACGATATAGTCCCCATAGGCTCATGAAGAACATCCAGAAGCGAGTGCCTGGCCTACACTGTCCACTCCTCACTCCTCAGAAAACCGCACATGCAATGCACATCAATGCACCATGCCTTGGTCTTTACCAGCCAGACCCGCTGGCACCAAGCCCCCACGAGGCACGGCCGCTTCGAAGGCAGCATCCGAGTCCTCGAGGCACAAAACACGTTCAAGGGAACGACAGAAGTGTGATTGAGACTCCGTTCTGGGCATGCTGGCTTGCCTTTCTGCAGATGCAGATACTGCTAGAAGCACAGACACGCAACCGTTTCGAACCCCTTTTTTTTGGCTGCGCAGTTACTAGGCATACCTTTAGCCCAGAAGCTTATTCTCGCACTTCTTGCTGGCATGCTGCACGTCGCACAGGTTCAAGGCTCATTAACGTCTGGCCCCGACAGCACCAGCTGCCTCTATTCGTTCTTCTTGCCGCCAGGGTACAGGCAAAAAGAGGCAGGAAGGGAGATGCGCAGAGCGAGAGAGAGAGAGCAAGATTTGCCAGGTTGCGCTTTGTTTTGCAGTAACACCATACCACAAAAGCGTCCAAATTCACAAATCACCCTCATGCTCCATGGTCACCTCGCGGAGGAAGGCCGGCAAAGCTGTCAGATCCAACTCTGCCCCGAGCTGCGCTTCCCAGGAGCTCGCCTCAAGGGAACTCGCAGACTTGAAGCCTGCCTGCCTGCCTTCGCAGTTTCATGTCTGCTGGAAGCCGTCTGATCTCACTCTCAGCCGGTTACCTTCGGGCCACATGGGACCAACTTGTGTTGGGTGCGCTCAGGAAGCAGCGGCTGGATGCAATAGCGCCATGCTGTGCTAGTGCATGAACCAAGTCGGATGATGAATGCTTTGCGCACCGTTTCCTGAACAAGATGGAAGACAGCGGTCATGCCAACTTTACCGGCAAGCGCCTCTCTTCGACAATCAAACAATTCAACATATGCCATACAGAACGACCCGTGCATGAAATTTCGCGAGGATAAGGATCTGTTGGCGTGCCGAGTGTCGGGATAATTGGCGTCGGTGATTTGAGAAATCTCTGCAGCGAGCTTTAGGCTCGAGAATAGCCGACTGTTCAAATTCGGGACGCCGTAATCGCCGTAGTCTCCCATGTCGATGATCTGGAGTTGGCCTGCAACCACCGTCTCGGTTTCAAGCATTGCTCGACGAATCTCCTCATGTGTTCGCTCCATTCGCATGATGGTGTCAATCCTGAGCGGCGCAATCACGGAATTTCCAGATGGACCTCCATTCTTTGGGTAACTCGCCGTCTTATCAAGAGCAGCCTGGACACAGCACGAGGTCCTTCCCGAACTCGCGGACTAGACCCTGGACGTCGGCGACACTTGTCCGAACCAGGCGAACTGGCACTCCATGTCCTCACCAAATGCCCATGGCACGCAGAACTTACCGACAGTCGAAGGGCGTTTACACAGAACTCCAACCACGTTCTTGTAAGCTCCGTGCTATCCCTGCAAAGCTCCACGTCTGTTTCATATCTCCTCCTGGGTCGCATGAACTCACAGCAACAGCTTTCATCAAGTTTGCCACCCAAGCCCTTTGGGCGCCTACGCTGCCCGCACTGAGGCCATGCTCTCGGATGCCGCTCCCATGTCATGCAAACACAGGGCGGAGGCAAAAGGAACCGAGCAAGCGTATCAAACGTCAGCTCACTTGCAGAGAAGCAGCATCTGCACGCTTCGCTGAGTGCTTTGTTCTTCGAGCTCCGCCTTCCACTGCTGGACCTTCTCCTGGCAAGCAGCGTATTTCAAGCCTTCCGGTCAAAGGGGCGCCGTGTATGATCTGGAACCACTTTCCGGATTGGGTCTTGTCTGCCGAGTCACATCCACACTGAATGCATGGCGCCACTCGAGCATCTTCCTGAACATCACCTCCGCCTTCTGGAGATCGCCTTAAGGACCCTAGAAAGTGTCCAAACTCTCTTGAGACCTGTCGGTGGAGCACAGGACCTTACAGTACCATATCTTGTAATGTCTGGTAATGTCAACAACAGCTTCTGGATTCCAGTCCTCTTAGTAGCAGTAGTCAGGAGTCAAGAGCAGGGGCCGGCTAAGTAGCAAAACTCCTGTGGGTTCGCTCATAGCACTGCCAACACTCATACTCCCCCAAGCCTTATTACAATACCTCTGACTTCCAACATCCTGGATTCTAGTCGCCATTCCGGGCCCGCAGGAAGCGGAGGAGAGTCTGCGGCTGCCGAGAGAGCACCTGTCGTCTGCATGCCTCAACAAAGAAATGAAAGAGAGCAAACAACTTCATCAAGTATACACATGTCACGTGCCTCCATTTGCTTGTGCGGACGCTTGTGTAGCGGAGTGTAGTTGCATACGTAAGTCTTCTGTTTGCTTCGGCAAGGTCCCTACGTGGCGCATCTACCCAGCTTCGAAGTTCTTTGTTCTTGTGTTGCCGCGATGGCTGCTCGTCGCTTTGCCAGCTACGCCTCCACGGCAGATATTCGAACAGTGTAAACCGGTTACTCCCACATGCACTGGTGTCGGCCTTCAAGGGGGTCCGTCTCCGTCTCTTCTTCCTCTCCTTCTTGTCCCATAGAAGCACGGCTCCGGCAGAATACATCTCAGGGAACGTTCTCCAGTCCGGTCGCGCACCATTTCAGGTGTCGGTTTGAGGCTCCTTGACGGTATCACCAAGCCCTCCTAGTCAGCTCAACATGTCCACCTTCTTCTTGCCTCCTCGGGGCTTGGGGGCTTGTGCGAAGCCACGACTTTGTGCTGGTCATCCCAAGCAAACACCTCCCTACGCCCCCTGCCATGCGTGCAATCCTGCACCTCCCTCTGCTTGCAACGCCTACGTCAGTCTTAAGCTCACGCCTGTAAGCTACGCCCTCGGGCCCTCAGAGTCCGAATTGTTGTTTTTGCTCCAGCAGACAAGCAAATGCTGTAATGGCTGCTGTCTCGTGATATGCTGTGCATGTAGCAATGTAGTTACTGTAGTTTCCCTATTTTTTGAGAAGCTGGCAAACTGGGGCAGGACGGGGGAGAGTGTGGTCCTCAGAGGTATGGTGGCCGCTGTTTGTTTTCCATCCTTGTAGTGAATGTTATTACGTACACGGCATTCACACCCATGGCCTCGACCCACCCCGTTTTGTTTGGGTGGCAAAAATCCTGTGTCCGCAACCGCAGGAAAACAAAAACGATCATGCATGCCACAATTATGTGCCAGCTTGCCTTGCCACGTTCGAGCTGAGACGTTGCCCCGCATGTCGAAAGCTTGCGAGAATCGCGACAATTGTGACAACAACAGGTCTAATCTCTGAGACTATTGGCAAAATTACATAGCAAGGACGACCCTATCCTCGAAAACGAGACAGTCACCAGCATCGGACAACTGTTGTGCCAAACAGCACTCGGAGAGGAAGAAAGGGAATTGGCTGGCCGACATGCCGGGTCCGGGGGCACCGCTTGCCTTGCCGCCAGACCCTTCGCGTAAAATCCCCACACCACCACCACCACTCCCCCCACCCCCCGCCCCAACAACCCGCCCCCACCAAAATACTGAACATGATCATGATGATGACGATGATGATGATAATACCACCACTACCACTACTACAACAACTACTACTACCACCACTACTACTACAACTCTGCTGCTGCTGCTGCTACTACTACTACTACTACCACCACTACCACTACCACTACCACTACCACTACCACTACCACTAACACCACGACTATACGACTACTACTAGGGTACAGGCGCATGAGGCGCCCCGTTACAATTGAACTTAAAAAGTGCGCGAAACTGTGGTGCCAGTACAATGTTTACAAAAAACAGGTTTAGAGGAAGTTACGGGAACTACTGCATTCTTATGATTAGCGTCATCATCAGCAGCATCATCAGCATCACCATGGCATGACAACCGTCATCAGTGTCATTATGAGCATCATCATCGTCGTCATCATCATCAACATCATCATCATCATCATTATCATCAGCACCATCATCAACATTATTAGCGCCTAAAGTGTCGGCAAAGCGCTTCCAACAGGCGGCTCCATCAGCGTAGATGCATCGTGACCCATTCTGCTTCACTCTTTTCAAGGCCTTGGATTCCAAGATATCTGTCCAAGACTCGACTGGTCCAGGCGATCTTGGCAATGTAGCCTATCAAGGTTTCGGGCACTAGGGTGCTGGAGAGCTACGGGTCGACGGGTGAACACCCCAAACCCTGCAGCCTTCGGCTTCAAGAAGGAGACCCAGACACGGCCGCCGCGTTCTTGCAGGCCCAGACCACGAAGATGTACGGAAGATGTACGGGGACGGCTTTAGGAAGCTTGCCGACACGAGCTTCGAGCTCCTTGAGGGTGTCCTCGTACTTGTCATTCGTGGTCTTGACGTAGAAACTGCCGAGCGATGTGGCATCACATTCGATGTTGCCCGTGAGCTTGATGCGCTGACACATCTTCTCACCCGCTTTGCTCTCGAGGGCACGTAGAGAAGCCAAGAAGTGCGAAGCACAAGTTCTTCCGATGCCAAATTGCTGAACGAGTTGCGTCACCTTGAGGGGCTGTGAGGCTGGCTCGGAGCAATAGCGAGTAATCATTCTGGACAAAGGCCCTGGCGTGACTCGAAGGCCACGCAGCGGACTGTTGTGGTGGTGAAGCAAGCGCATCCTGCACTTCCAGTTCAAGCACCGCCAATGGTGCGAGTCCTCTTGGCCAGAACGCTGGAGCACCTGCGGCCCTGTGAAAGTCTGGCGCTCACAGGCCGGACACTCCGTAGGTTTTGCAACGAAGCGATTCTGAAGCAACCATTGCAAAGCGTCACTGTCACTTGCCTGCAGAAGTTCGGGGATGAAAGGAATCAGGCTAATTCGCATTGGTTAAAGTTAGGGTTAGGGGTTATCCTAAAAAATGGAGCCTGGGACAAGTCCTCCACGCGACTCCACAAAAAACGAGCACTTTCGTCTTTGTGGCTGCTGTGCCCTTGTAAGCCAGAGCCGCCTGGGTCTTGTGTTTGCCCTTCTTGAAAACGGGTTCTTCTTGTCCTTGTTCTTGTAGGAAACGCCCGTCTTTTTGTCACCTGGCGAGCTTCACTTTCGAGAGAAAGCAGTCTGAAGCAAAGTTAATTATGCCTTAGCCTGCACGTACTATTAGGGGAAGTATTAGATGGTCGGTAGGAGCAGAAAGACAGGACAAAACATGCGTGCCTGCAAGCTGTTTCTTTTAATGACACGAGCACCAGGCAAAGGACAAGTCTCCAAGCGATGCTTCGAGGAGCCACAGACTGAACATTTGTGCACAATGCCAGCCCTGGCGCGATTCGAACGCTTTCCCATAGCGCTACCGTCGCAAGAAGCTGACAGAAGCCCCTGTGAGCATCACTCGCACAAGAGCAAACGTGACATGTGAACAGAGCTCAAGCATGGCAGAACATGTTCCTTGCAAGCAGTTTTTGGGGGGTGTGACGGCAAACCGTCGAAGTCATGGCTGCGAGCATGTTTTGTAGGGAGTGGCGGCAAACAGACGAAGTCTTCGCAGCGTCCTGTGCGCTCGTGTTGAGCCAGACTTAGAAGAAGGCTCTTAGAATCTTACAAGAAGCCTAACTACTATAATCCTAAAAGCAAAAACGTCTTGTCCCGGCAAAGTCTACGCGGTGGGTTCACCAACACCTGCGAGGCCAGACCTTAGCGGTTGCAGGATGATTTTGTCGGGGAGAGGTTAAACAAAAAATCCTAAGCTTAAGCAAAATCCTAAAACCGAAACCCCTAAAACCGAAACCTTGTCCACAAAGTAGCGTTCACGAAAAATCGAGAGTTTTTTGTTTGCATGTCTATATGATTAAATTAGATAGAGTGTAGGGTTTAGGGTTCAGGGGTTAGGGCTTTAGGGCTTTAGCGTTCAGGGGTTTAGGGCTTTAGGGTTTAAGGCTTTAGGGGTTTAGGGTCTAAGGATTAGTAAGGCCAAGTGTGTCGGTATTATGAAGTCCAGAAGCAGAGGACTCGGCTGCAGCAAGGTCAAGGACGGGCGCCTCGCTTCAAGGCTGTCGTCAAGTCGTTGAACTCGTCCTGGTGGCATGCATGGTTCGAGGTCTCAAAAGTTTGAGATCGCAGCAAGGCTTTAAGTCTAGATGTCTAGAGCATGGGGCGTAGGAGCTTAGGATTGAGGCGTTGCCATCGAGCCAGTCCTGTTGCCATGTTGGCAGATGTTTGAAGTTGCTCATATCGAAGGGCTGCTTGTGCCAGCAGCGGCGGTCACGCCACCAGTCCGAGCAAGCCAACCACAGCTGCCCTTGATTCTTGCCAGAGCGGAAGATGTACGGACACAGCGCACGACGAACAGCAGTGCCATTCTTCAGGAGCTCCTGGTCGTGAATATGGCAACCCCATTTAAGTGGTCGAGGCCTTCGGTTTGCCGCAGCCGTGAGAGTAGCGGACAGAGGCGGCCGTGGATCACTTGCCAGCTCCATGCCAGTCGAAGCCACCTGCAGTGGCGCAGCGGACGTAGAAGAGGCGGAGCCCGTAGGTGCTGCCGAAGCTGTAGTCCTTGCCCTACTCGTTGCCTGCGAGGTAGCGGCAGCTGCTGCCAAAGGAGACGACTCCGACACCAGCACAGGACACCCTAGCCCATGGCCAGTCATGGCCCGAGTCTGCTGGCCAAACCAAGCCTTGAAGCGCTTCGACTCCGGCAAATCAAAACAGTTCGGCGGTTCTGTAGGCTCGCCCTACTGCAGCCAACGACCCAGAGTACGGGGACGGGGAGACAACGTGCTCAAAGACGCCTTTGGTGCGTGTGGCGGCGTCCGAGGAGCTGCTCAGGCCGAACTGGTCGTGGCAGGAGCTGCTGAGCCCGAAGTGGTCCTGGGAGGAGCTGCTGAAGCCGAAGAGGTCGTCGCCGATAAAAGGTCAGTCCATGGCAGTCCTGGCACTGGAAGGGGCCATTCGTGAAGAAAGCCGTAGCGAGAGCACAAAAGCTGCATATGAAGTCGAGAGCGATTCGGCGATGCAGCACCTCAGACGAGACAATCCCATGTCGAAGGTTGCAGGCCAGGTGTCCCAAAGCCGAAGCATGTGTCTGCAAAAGATGCCATGGAAGACCCCCTCTTCGGTTCTCGGAGAGGATAGTCCAGAGAACGGCTCTTTCAGCGCTGCCCTCAGGGTGCGCCGCGCAGAGAACCTGGAATGCCAGTGGTTCTTTGGAACTTGCAAACAAAAAAAGCTGGAATTAAAGAACATGAGAGCAAAGCCAGAAAGTAGGCAGCCAAGGCTCGACAAAGAAGGACTCGAGCTCCTCGACCGGAAACGACGCGAAGCCACCCAGCTCTGCCGGCAACGACACTGACGCCAGCCGCAGAATGATGACGGCTGAAAGCGTCAGTGCCGGCCAGCAGAGCGCCATGGCAGCTTACAAATGTCCTCTCGAGACGATATGCTGCGATGCAGGGATGCTATCAAGTGCAGCGACACACGGACGCTTTCAAGGGATGCTATGAAGTGCTGCGACACACGGACGCTATCAAGCCCCCCTCCACCCCCCCCCTCCACCCCCCCCCTCCCCCCCCACCCCCCATTCCTGAGCAGAAACCCTGAAATTACATGATTTAAACAGGGCGCCCTGTGCGCCCGCCACCTACTACTACTGCTACTACTACTACTACGACGACGACGACTACTACTGCTACTAATACTGCTGCTGCTGCTGCTGCTGCTACTACTACTACTACTACTGCTGCTAGTGCTAGTGCTAGTGCTAGTGCTACTGCTACTCCTCCTCCTGCTCCTACT
The DNA here is from genome assembly GCA_905231915.1 of Symbiodinium necroappetens. Taxonomy (NCBI): domain Eukaryota; class Dinophyceae; order Suessiales; family Symbiodiniaceae; genus Symbiodinium; species Symbiodinium necroappetens. The sequence continues at coordinate 30,295 of CAJNJA010006775.1, forward strand.
CCTACTCCTACTCCTCCTGCTCCTACTCCTACTCCTACTACTACTACTACTACTACTACTACTACTACTCCTGCCGCCACTACTAGTACTACTACTACGACCCCCACCACCAAAACCACCAACACCACTACTACAACCACAAGCACAACCGCGACTGCTGTTTCTACTACGACGGCGTATTGCTACTACGCCAGCGACAACTGTCACTGCGACTGCTACCACTACTTCTGTTACCATTGTTATTATTACTACTACTACTACTACTACTACTCCTACTCCTACTCCTACTACCACCAGCACTTCCCCCACTTCTTCTTCTACTACTACTTCTTCTATTTCTTTTCCTTCTATTTCTACTACGCCAACCACCACCGCATGGGCGCTGACGTCACGAGGGAGTTTCTTTCAGTCAACTTCGGAGCGTCCCGTCTTTTGAGGATACCGCAGAGACAGCAATGATCGTGGTTCATCAACGCATTTCTAGAACTGGTACCTTCAACACTCAACTTGCTAAAGTTCCACTCCATCAGGATCAGAGCATACATTCCCAGCGATGTCCACGTGCAACCGCGATGTTGTGTCCTGGCGACTTCAACCAGCACTTGCTTGAAGTGATTCGTTCCACAGAGGCCTGTAGCTGAAGTCACAACAAGCTGGCAACTGGAAGAGTTGAGTACAACATGTCCCGGGCAGGCCCATCGATCGGCATGCCATGCATACCCATCCTAGCAAACGTGCACCACAGGTTCGAACTTCTAGTATACTCGTGTGGCAGCATCTTACTGAGAGGGTGTGCTCTGAAAACCAGAACCTTTTTTCACAAGATTGTCACAGCGAGACAGATGGTGCAAAGCCATGCCCCTGATCCTCAGCTGGGTACCCTCAGCCCGAAAGCCCGTGTGTCCGGCTGGACATAAATGACCCGGATCTTGCTAGCTGCAGGACTATATAGGGTTCCTCTAGAGCATGGCATTGCTTACGACCCCAAAGCATTTGCCTCGACCGCCGATAATCGTTAGGTGCCCGGTTGCAGTGGTAGACTATGACTGCACGGCACTTTGTTAATGGCCAATTAGCCTGCTTCTATTCGGCGAGCGATGAAGTACTGAAGCCTTGGGATGCTAAGGCGGATGTGTCACAGGCGCAAGCTATAGATCTGATGCGGGCGCATCAGGACTTGGTGCGTACCTTGCTTGAAGAAGACGTGCTCTTGGCATGAGTGTGCGTTTAGCATGGTTCTCGTTGAGAAGATTCTTTACCCGTCATCGTTGTCTCAACATCAACATCGGCATCTGGCGCACGACATTGACTAGAGCCAACATCGCCATCGGCACGTCGCAACCAAGCCTACACCGTTTCCATGACCGCTGTCAGCAGAACAGTCGTAGCCAAGGCGGGAAGAGTAGCAACACAGTTGTCGATCATAATCTTCAAAACAAGATCGCGTCATGGGCGTAGCTCGGTGACATGAATGTCCTTACTGGCTGTGAGCTTCCAGACGTTCTTATCAATCGAGGTCCTGACTCCTGAGCATGTTGTGTGCGATAACAGCCGTGAGAAAGAAGTCTCTGGCTTATTGCTTCCGAGATTCGAAGGTCTTCAAGCCTCTTCCCATCATCGCACAAGGCACCCGACACTCAGGGCGAAGCCAAGAAGCCGACCGAGCCCAGAAGCCTGCTCCCTCGATTCTAAACCCTACAAATCCCATAAACCTGAAGCCTACGTCTCATTGAACCCCAGACCTTATATCCAGAAACCTCTGACCAGTCAGACCGGATTAGGTTGCGTTGTCCCCTCGGAACAGCTCCTGGAAGTGCGCGTGGAGAACAATAACCTTACTGCGATCTCTGCGTTCCTGGGCCTGGGCCTCCGACAGTTTGAGCTCTTGGCTGCACGTGTTGGCTTCAGTCGAAACCATGCAGGAAGGGGTACATGTCAGAAAGGCGACGAGGCAGCCGGCAACTAGAGGCCTTGATGAGAGATGCAGAGATTTCCTGGAGCATTTACCGCATCCGCAATTCTCACACAAACCCTTATCGATTGAATGTTGTATCTTTCATTGTATTGTGTTTTGCAGTCGCATTCTCTTCTTTCTAACCTTCTGCTGACAACACGCTGTGGGATATCAAACTTTCATTTTCGGGCGGGGGTTAGAAGCCCTTCTATTCTACTTGTTAGCTCGACTATTGCGGTCAATGCGGTGTCAATGCGATTTGTCACTGCTGCTGTTATATTACTTTCTCTGGCCCTGTTGATCATAGAAGTTGCCGAACTCGGAGTCGTCTTGCAGCATAGTTTTGTTGGCACATGTGTCTCCGCAAGCGCTTGCATCAGGGCACGTGGCCAGTCTGGCCCGTTCGTGCTCGGATTTCGGGAGCCAGGGATCGCACCGAGGAAGCTCCGTGGCCCCAGTTCAGATACGGCTTCACTCCTCGATTCAGCGGCGGTGGCGATCGGAAGGTCTGCTGGGTCTGCTGGAGCTGAGAAAGCCTCTTTAAGCTGTCGATTTCAAGATGACTTCCAAAGGTTCATGGAGCGTTCTCTGGTAAGTGTCACTCCCCATGCTCCCGGGATTCTAGTGAGGTTATACAGATGGAGGCCTTAGAAGTCTCGAGCAGGCAGTCGGAAAGACCCTCTCCGTGTGCATCACCGGGCAGATGGGCCGTTTGGAGCTCGAGTCGAAGATCGCACACGTCATCAAGCCTGCCTCGAGGCAAGGCATGCAGGTCGCTTGCCTCGAAGCTACGTAGAGAAGCTTGCAAGTAGTCCGACCAGGTGCACTTTTGACACTGCGAGGTTAAACATCATCTGCTCCAACAAGCGAAGACAAGAGCGTTCAGCACCCTTGACGCTCCCCATGAACCCAAACTGCTCACCACATCGCAGCGGGAGTACGATTAGCGGAGAACAAGGTCGCACTCAAAATTTAAGTATGCACAGCATGTACTGACGATTTCGGAGTTCGCCAAAAAATTTTGCAGATCCCCTGAGAACGGCGAAATGTCGAGACGACACCGAAAGCTCGAGGAGCCAAGTAGTGTGGCCTTGCTAAGGCTTTGGCACGGGATTGTGACAGGAGCACGACTTCCATTCAAAACTCCACACCGCACCAAAGGTGTCAGACTGTGTATACGTGGAGACGCCTGCCTCCTTTGCATCGCCAGAAAGTCCTCCAACCGTATCGAGTACGTACAAGCCCCGTTGCTTAGGAAAGGCTTACTTCTCACCTGAGGTGATTGTCATGGTCGTGCTCGACCCCCGCGATTCGACACATTTTGTACACAGAGGCGGGCTGGAAATGGAGCACAGACCACAGATGTTTGGTAGGTTTCTGCATCGGACTTGAATTGGGGGTGCCAACACCTGATCTGCAGCTATCCATACAGCATGCAGGAATGTCGGTTTCTTAGGGGCACATGAGACCGGGATATGTTTCCCGGTGGCTGAAAAGCTTCTCTCAACTCATTGTTGTTGACAATCTCACAATCTTCACTTCTGCGGGTCCTTCAGCGGCTCCATGGAGAAGGTCCTTGGCTCCTGCGATGGTGCTGCTATGCTATGCTACTGTTAGTCTTGTGCTCAAAATTAATGTTTCATGTTCTTAGTATCTTGTTCGTGTCGTCATTAGGATCATGTGCACGTGCAGATTTGATTATCCGGTCCTCTGCCCAGGCGGCCTCAACGTGGTGCTTGGTCCCTACAAGAGCTTTGATGACTTTCGTGGCCTGATCCCTGGCCCGGCCTCAGTGATCTACGACCCCTTTGTTCCAGAAGACTTTCCCATCATCCACGGCTACCTGGAGGAACTCCGCAAGGAACCAGGCCGGGGCTCTGTCTGCAAGCAGCCCATCATACTCAACAAGTGTCAACAAGTGCATATTCAGGGGCAGGGTGATACAAAACGGCAATGCCGACGATCTTGGCAGCGACCCCAAAGCTCAAACTCTGAGATTCCGGTCCTGCTGCAGGTAATCCTCGCATGCGTGCCTTCTCCCACATGTGCGGGCCACAGTTCGGGCTTTCAGATTTCAATTCACCAAAGCGGCTCTTATGAGCTGTAGTTTGATTTGGTCACAGAGATTCGGCTGAACTGCGTGCAGAATCGATGGTTGTTACGAATTAGAAGTTGGATATGGCAATCTCCATCCCAGAGGCGCCAATGGGAAGCTCTCAGTCGTTGTGCAGAGCTTCAAAAAGACGTGCAGCCAGATTTGACATTGAGATTGCGGGAGGAGCGCGATCTGCAATGGCTCAGGGGTTGGGATGCTTCGTGAGCTTGGGCTACACGTCGGATTCTTGTGGTGGTTTTGGTCTGCGCCGTGCTGTTCGCATAAGGCACAAGCCGTCCACATGCAAGTTTATGCAAAGGTACTCCGGGCGAAACGAAGTCGCCAAAGACTTGCCTTCAGTACAGCGGGTTTTCCAGCACCAAGAGTCCTGCAAGCTTCAGCTTTGAGCCCCGGCGAGCCTGAGAGGACACCTACCTCCTTCAATCAATACATCCAGATGCAGAGAAAGAGGGCGTTTATGTGCCGCAGTGCCGGCCATGTGGCGGCGTCAATGACAAGGCAGCGACCACCAGGGTCAACAGGCTTTGGATTTACCATGTCAGACAAAGATATTCTTCGATTCACGGTGCAGCGCGCGAGCCAGAACTGCTCACAGCTTCGCCGCCTAACCAGTATGCAATTGATTCACCAATCACGACTAGGAAGTGGGAGGCTGCAGCATGGCGAGACCCCAGCTTTTGAATGCCTAACTGCAACGTGACCTTGCATGAATGTGCACAGCCAGAGAGGGAAAGAGCGAGCGAGACGGAGGGAGGGAGGGAGAGAGAGAGAGATCGCTTTCGTGCAGGCTGCCTTTGCAGTGGGTGCAGACGTGGCCTACAGGTCTCACGTCGGATTCAGCGCGTGGTAGCATCGATCCCAGGCTTCGGGCCCCTTAGGCTCTGGAAACGAGGCTAGAGCCTTCTGTGTGCATTCCCTGGTGTTGATAACGATGCCGTAGTTGTATCCGGTGGGATGGAGGGGGCTCTTGCAATTTTGAGTTTGGTACCAAGCCTTGTATGGGAGCGCCGGCGGCGATAGGGAACCGAAGATCAACCCGTGACAGCCTGGTGTGGCTGGGCCAGTTGTTGTACAAACGCTCAACAGTTGCTGGCTCAGAGAGAAGAGTAAGCCAAGGTACTTGACTACACCGCTGAAGTTGATGAGAACAGACTTCGACTTCATTAGCAAACATCACAAGGCCATGGCTGTAGTTTAAGTTTTGCTTGTTTGTCGGCTTCAACAGGCTAGACCCAGCACGGTCGTGTTCGGTCGAGATGTTGTCTTTCGAGATTTCGAGCTTAGCCAGGGCATGGATCCAGTAACCCACTGTGGCAGGTTCAGCCCTAGAGAGCCCAGAGTCCAGGGTCCCAACTGCGTGTCCCTGTCGCATGCGAGGCACATTCCAAAGGAGCAATGGGACCAGAGGCAGTTTCTTGCACGATCCTGGCCTAGCTAAACTTCCCTCGATTACATCTGTGCTTTAGCTTTGCACCTCCCGGGTGAGAATGTGCAAAGTATTGATTGCATTTGTTGTTGCATGTCCGTCGAAAGCTTCGTGGTGTGCGCCACGGGCGCCAGACTCCCCAGACGGCCTCACGGCTACAGTCGCAGAAGATCTGCTACGTGAGTAAATACATGAACCGTGGATACTGTTTGAGAACGTGCAATCTCAAAGCAAGTTCGTCCACCCACAATATTGAGCCTTGATCTTTAGCCGAATCTGAATCGATACAGCTGTTGTGCGGGTATATCCACTCAAGCATCTGAGGTTCTGATGGAAAGCCTGATCAAAGCCAAGATCAAGTCCTTCCCGTTGCCACCGGAGAGTTTGCCAATGGCACCTGCCCGCCACGCCAAGTACGAGGACAGGTTCTTTCAGGAGGGATCCAGATAAGGATTTGAGCTGGGAATCGGATGAGTTCAGAAGTTCTTCAAGCCAGCCTGACTTCAGCAGCATTGGTAGCCACTTCTGTTTACTTCTCTTTGGGCCACTTCCCCGTGTTGGCTAGGCAAATTGGACACAGCTCGATCGTCAGGACCAGTTCTACTACTGCTTCTATCGCTCAGTGCAGGAATGCATTCCGGAGGCAATGACATGTCCGGCACATGCATGCGGGGCTCCGAAGTCTGTCCTTGAACGACACTTTACATTGGACTGAGCACGAAAGCAATGTCACTTTGAGAATCCGTTCAATGATCTCACGGTGCAGCCACTGGTAGACCTGTGTGCAGGTTCCGCTTTATTGCTGAGTCACACACGGTCGTATTTAGGCTTTCGCAAAATCTGTTTGCATTCAGTAGCCATTGAGTGAGCAGATTCAGTGGTCACAGTCGTTCAGTGCTGATTGCATCGACGATTGTTACATCAGTACGTCCGTCACTTGTCTTTTCCAGCCCACGGCACAGGCAACGCTGCGACAATTGAAGGCCAAGAGCCCGAAGATCAATGGCGTAGCGAATGAAAGCGTAGCATGCACGCCGGTCTCTGCATAACCAAGTCGCTCAACTGTGGTTCGAAAGGTAGACTTAGCAGGCATTGCACTTCTGCGGTACATCCATGAACGACTCGCGTGAGTCAAAAGCCCACTTTCGGGTTCTTTCGCCACGGAGTCAATTCTGCGGTGCCTCGCAGGAGTTGAGGGACTCAGGCTTAGCCTTCGGCGTTTGCAGCACGTACCATCAGCCAGAGCCACCTGAAGTGTTTCTGCCTCGATGAGTGTTTGGTCCGAATTGAGGCTGTGCATACTACTAAACTTACTAAACATCGAGAAGAATGATCTCAAGACTGCCTGCAGTGCCTGCAGGACAGTCCTTGCCCGCAAAAACCCCAAATGAATGTTTAATGTTACAGAAGCTTAGGTTGCCATTCGGCGAATGTCCAGCATGGCAACGTTTTAGGGAGATGAGGTGAGTGCTTCAAGTTGCTACCCACCATCTTCGACCGACGCCAAAGAGATGGCACCCCGCTGATCCGGCCACATCGGGCTCAAAAGACGTTGACGTTGGCCTTTCTGCCTAGACTGCCCTCCCAGATCCTTATCTGCGTCGTAACGGATGACAGGTTCTCGCTTGGCATTGCTTACAAAGAAACTAATGAACCTGCAGGCACACTCTTTTGATGACTCCTGTATTGGCTGCTTGCTGACGGTGATGGTAGCGAGTGTCATGGTGATATAGTGGTGAAATCATGATGGGGATACTGGCGGGGTGGTGATAGTGATTTTCATTGTGGCAATGATTGCGGGATATTGCGGGATTGATGATGACGATGGTGGTGATGCTCGTGACGACGGCGAGGACGAGGACGAGGCAGAGGATGATGACGATGACGACGATGATGATGATGCCGATGTTGGTGATGGTGGTGATGACGACGGCGATGATGATGATTATGATGATGATGCTGTCATGATGGTCGTGTTCGTCATCGTCGCCACGATCGACGATGAGGTTGACATGACTCATGATGATGTGATGAAGTAGTGCTGTGCTGATGATGGGATCGTTATCGTCGTCGTGATCGTGGACGTGGGGTTGACGGTGACCACGCACTGTGACCACGTGCACCATAAGCATCGTGCCTATCACCATCACTAACAACAGGCAGTGTGACGGTTGTTGTGTAACACACTTGTGTGTGTAGGTACAAGCTCTAGCGGTCGAGCCCCGAAGCATCTGGGCTCGACCTTTTCGACTTCTTCGCTCCCTTCGCCTCTCGCCTGATACCATGGCCTTCTCCGGCGCTTCGTCTGGTGACGCCGCCGCCTGGGCGGACTTTGCCGCTGCGGCTGGCCTCGACGTGGTGGGCCCCACTACGTCGCCTTCACCATCGACTACAACCGCGCCTGGTCTGGTTGAAGAGGCGGCCGCGCAGCCCACGCCGGGCTCGCCGGCCGGGGAGCACGCCGCGCCGCCCACACCGGGCGAGCCGGCATTGGTCGAGTCAACGGCGGGCGACGACGACATCGCCCCGCCAGTGATGGGCGTGCCGCCTTCCAGCGGCGATGAAGAGGAGCTCCTGGCTGATCGCGCCGGGTCTCCCCTACTGGGCTTGGACCTCGTCGACGGCGAGGCCCAGACGGAGCACATCGCGCCGATCATCGCCTTTGACGCCCACGATGTCGCCGTTCAGACCGCCGAAGAGGTGATCTTCTCGTCCTTCGTGGGCGACACCTCCCAGGAGGCTCTGGCGACTGCGATCCGCGCCTTGTCGCGTGACGACCGCGATCGTCTCGTCGGGGCGCTCAGGCTGGCTGAGGAGCAGCCATTGGTCGACGTTGCTCCGACTGGAGGGGCAGTGGACCCCTCTTCTTCGTCGGTGCCTACGCTGGACCTCCTCGACTTCACGCCTGTGACGACGCCGGCGCCCACGGGCGTAGTGGACCCGGGGCCTTCGCCGGCAACCGCCCGGACCTTTTGGGAGGAACAGGACGCCACAGCTGTGGCGGAGATGGCGGCCGCCAAGCCGGTCCCAGACGACGACCTCGACGCCGAGCCGCCCACGTCGCTGGAGCTCTTCCTCGACGAGCAGGACGCGGCCGCAAAGGCGAAGACATCGTCCGGACCGCCTGCGTCAGGGGCGTCCTCATCGTCGGCGCCCGGGCCCGGGCCCAAGAAGCCTTTCAAGAAGGCGCCGCCCCCGGCGCTTGTCGTCGACGAGCCCAAGGCCACCTCGTCGACTAAGGCACCGCCCAATGCCCTACCCCGACAGGCCCACCAAGTTCCTGGACGACACGCCGACCAAGCCCAAGCCCACGGTGAAGAAGCCCCCCGCCGGGGCGAAGGTCCCGCCACGATTCGACGACCAGGGCCAGGTCGTCGAGCAGAAGCGCGTGGGCCCTCCGGCGTCGACTCGGAGCCCGCCGGTTCCCAAGCAGGAGACTACGTCTGGTGGGCCAGCGGCATCGTCCTCGTCCGGGGGGCGGCGGCTGAGACGCCCGAGGTGGTTGGAGGGGCTCCGGCCCCATCCGACGAGTACCTTCGCAGGGCGGCCTTCATCCGCCAGGAGCAGATGGCCCGTAGTCGGGCTGGCCTGCGCTTGCTGCACGACGGTGCCACCTACCAGGTTACCACGGCGCCTCCCGCACGGGCGGCTCCGACTCGACCCCCGCCCGAGGTCACCACGCCGGCTGTGGCGCCGCAGCCCGGCATCCTCTGCACCGCCCTCGGCGCCTACCCCAGCGACTATGGCTCCAGCGGCGCCTTCGGCATCCTCCTCGAGTACCGGTTCGTCGGCGGGCCCGGCTGCATGCGCCGGGGTTCCTCCGCCACCGACGTCGCCCTTCCCGCCTTTGGACCGAGTCGGCCGGGCGGGCTATGGCACCAGGAATCAGGGGCGGCCGGGGTTGAGCACCTCCACGAGCCGGGGGCGGACCTTCGCCAGGGCGGAGGGGGAGCGACTCGAGAACGCCATCGCCTCTGGGGCGTTCGCCCCACCACAGGGCGTCTCGGCGGGCGTGATCGTCAGGTCCCTGCCCGACAACGTCAGGGGCGGCCGCCTGCCCAGAGAGCGCCCCGCCGACTTCACGCAGTGGATCGGCTGGTGCTTCGTGAAATGTCCTGGCAGCCATCGTCGGGGACAGCCTTGCCCTGATCGCGCCAGGTGCTTGCGGCCAGTCAATTACCCGCCGATGCTGGGCCGACTTCACGAGCATCACGAATGCCAGCGCTGTGCGCCGCCCACACCGGCACAGCGATTCGCCTAAAACGGGGCCGCCTCATCAACGCCTGGGCCTCCTATTACATCTTCGCCTGGGCCTCTTCGCTTGTCTGTTTAAGCTTGCCGCCAGGGACGGGCTCGCGCCTGGTCCCTTATTTTGCGAGTTATTTTGATTTGTGTGGAGCCGCCGGAAAAAGAGTGAGTGAGTGTGACTTGCTGCCTCGCCTCGCCCCGCCCTTCCCCCCTCCTGCCCTACTCGCTTCCTTAAGGGGTTCTTCGGCTCGAAGGTTCAAGCCTGTCGGCTTACGGCTCAGAGGCTCAAGTGTCGCCACCATGGGCCCTCGTCAGGGCTCCTTTGCTGAGCTCGTCGCGCTGGCCGAGAGGACCGGCCAGTCCGAGGCGCTACCGTTGCTCGCCCAGGCCGGGGCCCGCAACATCGCCGATCTCACCGCCCGCGTCGACCGCTGGGTGGCGGCAGGGGTCTCTCCGCTGGCTTTGGAGGCCATGCTGGCGGCACCGCCGCCCGTTGGGGATGGCCCATCACGACCCGCACGCTGGAGGTGATTGGGGCGGCCTTTCGGGCCGGGGCGTACCGCAGCGCCAAAGGAGTATTTCCTGGCGGCCTTCCGGTACCAGGAACACGACCTCCGCATCGAGGTCGATCCCTTGCTTCGCCGCTTCGCGAATAGGGTCATCAAGGCCATCGTCCGGGGGCTGCCCGGGTCTCGCCTTAAGGAGGCGTTCCCGCTCCCGGCCCTTGCGCCGCTGGTCGACTACGCCGACAGGGCCGCTTTCGACCCGAACAGAGCGGCGCACTCAACCGACGTCTTCATCGTGGCCGTCTGGTTCATGCTCCGCGAGATCGAGGTGGCGGCCGCCAGGGTCGGCGACATGATCGTTTCGCCCGGCCTCGTCGTCCTCGACTTACCGTTGCACAAGACCGCCACGGGGTGGAGACGGTCTACCGCGACTCCGCCGGGGTGGAGCGGCAGACGTTCGGGGGGCATGCCTGCCGGGTCGCCGGGCCGACGTTCCTGGCGTCCAGGGGCATCCCGATGGCAGTCATACAGCTGCTCGGCACATGGTCATCCAGGGCCATCGAGAGGTACACTCAGTCGGCGCCGTTGGCCCTGGCCCCATCGGCGCCTGAGGCCGCCCTGGCTGGGACCGCCGGGCTAGGTCACCTAGGGGGCGGGGCGCAGTTTGGCCGTCCCGCTCGCCTTGCTGGCTCGGGTCAGCAGGGCGCGGGGGAAGGGGCACAGGTGGCTGCCCCGGAACCGGCACAGGAACAGGGGTCGGACCAGCCGGGCGTACCGGCTGGGGCCGGACTTCCACGAGTTGAGTTCGTCCCGTCCGCGCGGAGAGGGCGGTCCAAGAACAGGACCAGGGGCCCGACCACTACATATATCTCGCCCGGACGTGGCAGGTACATAAGCCGGATTTGGAGGAGCACAACTCCGACCGGGCGGCATGGCGAGCCCTGGGCTGCGGCTGGCCCTATGGGGGACGCCAGTTCTTTCGGCTCTCGGCCCCCCCCCCCGCCCCGGCGGCCTTCTGCATACGTTGCTTCCCGGCCGGCCTCCAGGGATGCAGCGAGGCGGTCGAAAGCTCCTCGGGCTCATCGTCACGGGCGTCGGGGTCTTCGCCGTCGTCTCACAAAGCCTCGTCGACCTCCGAGTCGGGGGGGTCGACGTCTGACTCATGAGTGGCCACCCGCCGGGAAAGGGGAAGCCCTTCGCCTGGTTGCTCTAAGACCGCGACCGCTAGCTGCAGGGAGTTGCGGCTGCATCTTGCTTGGGCCTTAGCCTTTCTAGCTCCTACGTTCGCCTCGCCACTCCTGTGTCGCTCCGCCTGTGCCGCCAGCCATGCACGTCCGATCGCCGAGGGCTACATGACGGTACCGTGGACGGCAGGGGCGATCCGGGCAACCTCGACCTGGCGACCAGTCTGGCATCGCTCGTCTTCGCCGACGGGCGCACCATCTGGGAGGAGCTATGCGCCCGTCACGGGCTGTCGGCCAGCTCTGCTCGCATGCTGCGCCTGGTGGGGCGCGACTCCATCCCCGAGTTTGCAGCGTGGGCGGGCGATGAGAGGGAGTTCCTCGTCCGCTGCGCCCGCCCCTGGTTCCAGGGCTTCCGCTCGCCTGGCGGCGGGAGTTGGCTGGAGTGCCCACGGGCCGTTTGGGTCCACGACCGCCGGGCGCTCCTGGCGATGTGGCGCCAGGCTCGTGTCCAAATCGACTGGCTCGGCGAGGACACGCCGGGTCGGGCATACGCCCATGACCCCTTGTGGGGCTTGCCGGCGCTGCTGCAGGTGGCGCCCCCCAATGGGCGCAACACTCGTTCCAGACGGGCGACAGCGATGATGATCCTATGTTTGGCGCCGTCCCGTCGGAGGAGCTCACCTTCGAGCCAGCCCGCCGGGTCTTGGAGTGGCCCGTGGTCCCGACGGGCATCTACGCGCCGGGCACGTACTGCCGCTGGGAGTACTACCTGGCTCGCCTGGGGCCGTGGGCTCGGGTGGTGCACCAGCCCCGCCGCAGCGGAGAAGACGACCCGGTCGCCCGTTGCAGGCGTCGCATCGAGGGCGACAGAGTCCTCGCCATGGTTTGGCCACCCCCGGCCGCCGAAGCGGGCGGCCTCCCCTGGCAGTGGTGCCGTGAATGCTGGGCCGGGGATTTTATTAGCGGGGCGACATCGAAACCGAGCTCGTCCCGGAGCTCGAGTAGTCGGGCCAGTCGCCAGGGTCGGCGCTTACGGCCGTCGGCCGGCACAGATCTTGCCCCGCCGGGCGTCAGAAAAGCACTTCGCATCGCGCCCGGTTCTGCTTGCTTGAGTTGGGGTTGATCTGGCCCCCCTCCCGACTCCCGCTCCTAGCGCCCCACTCTCCGGCTCAAGCTTCACGCCTCGTCGCGGACTCTCCCCGCCGCCGGTGTGGCCTCGACTCACGCGGCCCAGGCGCTCGTGGACTTCGACACACTCGCCGCCGAAACGGGGGCGGGGGACGCCGTCGTCGGCTACCTCCGCGCGCGGGGTCTCGCTCGCGCAGCCACTCTCGCCTTGGTGGAGCCCGACGAGACCAGGTTCAAGGCGACGGTCATCGACCCTCTCATCGCGGGCTTCCGGGACGACCCACCAATACCGAGTTCAGGGTCGCCCCGGGCGACCAACCGTCGGTACGGGCGGTTCTTCTCCACATGTTCTTGGAAGCTCGCTCTCAGTGGGACGCCTGGTCTGCAGCCAGGGCGGCGGCTCTTAGCCCCAAGGCGGAGTCCCCGGCGGGGGCGTCGACCGCACCGGCTCCGGCCTTGCTGAACCTGCCTGCGCCGCCGGCGGGCCCTCCCCCTAAGCCCTTCGAGGCGTGGGGGCCACTGGTGCAGGCCTACAACGCCAAGCTCCTCGACGGCAAGCCGCGACAGTTCCCCACCCGCCGGCTGGCGGGAGCTGACG